>JANJYQ010321772.1:5343-19428 GCA_024605255.1 Rastrelliger kanagurta | reverse complement strand
CAGGTTAAGATATCTAGTTTATGTGGCTATGCTGAGGTTTGTAACCATGGTTACAAGCTTGCGCACACACGGCAGAAGTAGGAGGGACTTGGAAGGTCTAGACAGTTGAAGTCCATGATTTTCTTGTAACTACATACTGCAGCTTTAAAGAGAAAGTTGAAATGATGCTTGACTGAGCATGATAGTAATTTTCCATACTGTTTTTTATCCGCATAGTAGATATTTGCAAATTGAATAATAAATTGTCCATTTGTAGGTCATTAGTAATTCAAGTTTTTACTTACCAAGAACATTGACAAAAGCATTAGCCATCAGGTAGCCAAATTCATTGGATGCGTTACACTGGTAGACAGCACTGGACCCTTGCTGCACATTGCTAAGAATGACAGTGTCATCTTCCACCTTGCGGCTGAGATCCTCAGGTGCATCTATCACATAATCAGAGATAGGATGTGTTGTCCAAATGATATTGAAACCATGTTTGCACCACTGAAATTCTGCAATCAGCAATGAAGTATGTATTATTTTTTTGAAGTATGGTCTTGTTTTACTCACTCTCTATGGAGACTCCATTGACAAACCAGCTGATCTTTGGTTTGGGTGCTCCACCAACTCGACAAGTCAGGATGCCAGTCTCATTTGGGGCGAGTATCAGGTTCCTGGGAGCACTGACCCAGAAAGGGGCCGCTGGGGACGTCGAACAAGAATAGAGATGAGAAGAGTGAAATTCTTAAGAATAGTACAAAGAGAACAGGTTTTCTTCTAAAGCAAAATAAAGAAAAAACAACTTTGCTAGCTGTTTGCAAATATCTGAATTGATGTAACTACACTGTACTGTAGATTTTGTAAGATAAGTTATCAGTTACAGTTGATTCACTAAAAAAAACTATTGACCCTTAATCTCATGACTCTGTGTAATTCAGTGTAATATCAGCAGAATAAAAAAGACTGACTATGCTTATACTGGTTATCAACTTGAATTAATGCATTTTAGATTCCAAAATAACATATCGATGTTATCATAAAAGGAAATGACTCCCAGTCATCACTAGATTGAAAATAACTTAGTTTAAGTGCATACCTTTGACAGTGACCTTGATGACGTGGTGTACAGTACCCAGTTTATTTTTGGCTGTACAGCGGTAGTCGCCACCATCAGCTTCATTCACATCAGAAATCTTCAGCGTTTTTTGGAAGTTCTGGAAGGTTATCCTGCTGCTCGGCAGCTCACCTCCGTCCTTCTGCCAGGTCATCTCTGGAGTGGGCCTGTTGTGAGAGCAATTATCACAGGATGGTTTTGTCTGCTATTCCTGAATTTTGCTACGTGTTATTTTAAGATTTATTGATGACCTGGTAATTTCTTATTAAGCACAGTGTTATGTAATATAAACAAAAAATTATGAATATCATAAGCTAATCTACCAGTCATAGGGCATACTGGCATACCATATGTACAAGAACACAAGGTTTAATTGTATACTCAGCAACTGGAATAATCAGACACTGTTAGAATACCCATATAGTTGACTACTTTTTCCTATAATTTCTGAAAAATAGGATATAAACTTCAGCAGATGTTTACTTACAGGCCATCAGCGATGCATTCTAGCTCCAGAGTCTCTCCTTTTAGAACCATCTTGGTGCTGGTTGCACCCAGAGGCGTCATGAAACCAGGACGGCGCTCCCCCACTGGGCTGTCTGAAAAAATAAGGACACAACACCAAATCAGAACTTGAAGGCTGCTGTTGCTACAGTGTTACCCAATCAGAGTTTAACAAGTAAAGCCATGAGCTCAGAGGACCATTTGTATTCTCATTAAGAACAGAGTCAAATATAGCCATGAATAAAGTGACCTGTTAAAGTGAGCAGAGAGGAAGGAAGATGAGTGAGTGGTGACCATACACAATGTCATACAAAGACCCTTCACTTACTGTACGCTACAAGTAGTATCTGACAGAAAATACAGAGCAAGTGGAATCTCTCTGAAAGGGGTAGCTATCAGTTTGTTGCTATGACAACATAGTGGTTCCTTACAGAGAACAAGCCCCCAGCTGCACATACAATACACACGTCTCTAAGAAGTTCCTTATGGAAGGAGCACCATCTCCTTATAATTCATTTGTCAGAAACATCAGAAAATAGATCACTGCCACTATGCCAAGTGTTGAAGCATGCTTAATATTTGGCCATCTTGGGTAATATTATGAGTATGCTTGATGGAGCAGATGATGAATTTGTGTGAAAATGTAACTGTATATGGATTTATGATTTCAAGGGAGAGGCAGGTGTCTTGACATTTAATGCTATGTGTGATCTAAGTTGGTTTTTTTGAGAACATACTATGCTATACATTTAACATCATGCATTATAGTCAAGGCAGTTTAGTTATATGACCCTCTATACTTAACCCTTATTATAAATACCCTACAAAAAAACTAACCCCTGATGAAAAAAGGGAAATTGGATGAGGGTTTTATGTTAAAATATTCACACTAGGTAAGGGATTGAGGCCAAGTTATAGGTGAGTGTATATGTCAGGGATGGTTAGGCCAGGGTGTAAAAACAGGGCTGGGTTTACACTGAGGGGACTGAGCAAGAATAAACCAGCAACACTCACCACTATAGATATCAGTGATATTGTATAAAGCAGCCATAGTCTCATTCATTGTATCCACTGTAATGCAACAGAAAAGCATAAGCATGCAAGAGAAAACAGGCAAATTCTATCATTTACAATGGCTATTTCTCCTGGTGCATTAAAATATATTAGCTTTTCAACTGAAAAATACATTTCTGCAAAAAATTAATTTAAAAAGTAAATACTGTTTTATTACACTACTGTGACATAGAGATATGGCCATTGTAAAATATTGCTAGAAACCCAAAATTTAAGGAAATGTAAAAAGAAGAAGCAGCAACAAAACATAATGTAAGGTTAAGACAGTTTTATATAAGTAATCAAATCCTGTTTAAAAAATATTTGTAAAAGAAATGGAAAATGTCAGTTTAGCATTAATCCTGAGAAAATACTGCAAAAACTAAGGCATTTCTAATCAATCTGCTGAGTGTCTTGACTTACTCTCCAGCACAGTGACTGAGATGGGCTGTTTCTGCTGGATGGTCTGTGTATGGGGGAAGCGGGCATAGCAGATGTAGTCACTCCTGGTGTCTTCTGGCAGAACATTGGAGAAGTACAAGTCTCCGTTCAATGCCTGCGACACTCGTAAATCCAGCGGCAGCCTCTGGAAATCTGAATGATGTGGAGAGAAAGAGTACAGAAATGAAAACCCAAAGAATTGGTGTACAAGCAAATTCAAGCATGTTAGTCAAACATTTTTACAAGAAAAACAACTGAACCCTTCCGAGAGTCAATAATTAAGTCTATTAACTAATAGTCCTATTGGAAAATACCTGAGACATCTCCATCATATTCACTATAACATAACATAGAATATACATACATAGGATATATACATATAGAATGACTCACTATTGTCCATCCAAAATATGACAGGTGGGGGCAGCCCGGCGGGGGGTCGACACTGCAGTACAAGGGAAACCCCCATCTGCACTGTTATGGCTTCATTTCTCTCTTTCGACCACAAGGGGGACCCTGAGAGTCACAAACATCAAACAAAGGCTTTGAAGCTTCCAAGAATTTAACATAGTGTGAACAAAATTAGCTTATTCTCATAAAAATGAGAAGACAGCAGTTGGAATGTAGAAACCAGAAATCAGTGTTTTGTTGCTTGAAATATTCAATTACAAAATGAACTGTCGCTGAATTTGAGGTGTGAAAATTGTATACGGTAGCTGCAGCTCAAGACAATAGAGATAAATGTATTGTTTGCAAAAGCTATTGGATATAATGTAAATGAGGTATTATAGTAAAGGTCTTACTGGACTGTCTAATGACAATGTTGTTGGATACAGCTGTGCCGTGCTCATTGTGAGCTGTACACTGGTACGTTCCCTCGTAAGCCTCAGCCTTTTCCCCACTGATGTCAATGACCAGAGTTCCTGAACCGGGCTTCATCAGAACTTTGGAGTCTTTCTCGACATCAAAGTGGGTCCCATTTCGTGTCCATGAAAAGCTAGGGTCAAGAAAAACAACAATTTTAACCATATTTTCCAAGCTAAAGGCCATGAGCAAATTTACCTCCAAAAAAGACTAGGTATCATTGAGAGCCATGCAGACTGATTTAAATCACTGGTTTCATAGCAGGCGGGATTTTAGACTGATTATAACTCATCAACTACAACTATGGCTAATAAACTCTGCTAGGTGTGTTTCTCAGTCAACTGGTACCTATGACAACTGTCACTATGGTGATTCATATTTCCAGACTGCTCCAGGTTAAGTTGCCCTTAGGAACAAATCTATAATTTCACAGAGAGGACAATACAACTGGCAAGTCATCAAATGGTGTTTATCTTCAGCATATTGTCACTACACTCAATTACACCAGTGAAACATGCTGGAATAGTGTTTTAACAGGGGTGAATTTTTGCACAGTTTTGGATATCATTGGATCATTGGACATATTCTGAAACAAACTGGACAACAAGTTTGGGCTGACATATATCACCTGGGATGAGGCTTCCCCTTGGCCTCACAGTTGATGACAATATTCTCCCGTGGATCAAAGATGTAATCCTTTGGGGACTGTAGCGTTATGGTGGGGGGTTGGGGCACTGGAAACACATGAATAGAAGCATAGTTCACAAACAGGACAGTGTAAACAAAGTATCCTGGAGCTTAGAGATATCCAAGCAAGGATATGCATGCAACAAGGGTTCACATTCGGTCGAACTTGACAATCAAGTGGAACACCATCTGGTATTGAAACACTCTCATAAACAACTTACCATTTTATGAACCGATACAAGCGCCACTCCAAAACAAGCAAGTCACTTCATGCGCTAACACTGTGTTGAAATAACTGCATGCACTAACATTACTCAAAACCACACAAAAACATGTTAAAACAAGTTTTAAGAGCAAAAACTCCACACTAGAGCCAACTTACATCCTTCCAGTACTTTAGCTTTTTGTCCACCGTGACACGTCGAACCACAGTAACAGAATATTAAGGAAAGGTGTTAGTTTTTGCAGGGAGGAAACCACAGGTTCAGGTGAAATAGTTGCACTTTTCAAGTACTTTGAAGCATTTTATTGAGCCCGCCCAAAGTTTGGCAAGGATGAGTTACTACACCTTTCAGAGAATACGTCAGTAGTTTTGGATTTGTCAGGCAGGTGCAATCAATGCCAAAAAAGTAGTTGGAAGTTTTTAAATTTCAAACATGATGTGCAAAATACAGGTAGAACAAGTTCCTTTTGAAAATATATTGCATATCAGAACTGAAAACAGCAACCTCAGTCCCATGCTGAAACATGCAAAGTTGAAACATGAGAAAACCACATATTCCCAGTAAATTGTTGCTTCCTCCTGCAGCTAGTCTAAAGACCATCTAGCTGACCATAGTGACTATAATCAATTCCAATAGATCAGATTCCATCAGAATACACATTAATCAGAATAACTGGTATAGAATGAATTTAATGTCAAATACCCTATGATATTGATAAGGACAACACTTACGATCGAGAGGCACTTCCAACGCCGAAGTCATCTGACTTAAAAGTATCAATAGCACAGCTCCGGTGCCCGGCAGCCACTTCCTATTCCTGTCCATGTTAGGGTGTGTCACGGCGAAAAAAACTTTTTGTCCAGATTTCAGATGATCAACAGGGTGAAGAAGTCTGGAACCCACACTACAAAGAAGAAAATGGTCAAATGAGAAGTGTACATACATCTGGGCATGCACACAAAAATCTCAAATAGTGTACTGTATATGTAATGTGTAACAGATTGGTCCATAAAAAAGAAATATATAAGTACACAGACACAAATATTTAATTTGGACCACAATGGAGAGTTCACTTTGTTGCATTTTTCTACAAAGTATGTTGACATTATCACAGTTAAACATCCAAACTACAGTGTGTAAGTCATAGATCACAAGTTGCTTGTATGTTGGAAAGCTCTTCATCCTGCGAGCACAGACAGTTTGGCAGGAGGAGAAGTCAAAACAAAGTTGATTTCAGTCCTTGTAATTTAAACAAGTTAAGGATTGTGCACTTGTCAGTCCAGGCTGTTATTTACCTTCTCTGGTGTTCAAGAACTCACAAAGATAGAGTAGCTATAGCTGTACACTGCAGTGTACTCTGCAGCTTACTTTATTGTGTTGTCCTAGGTTTTCTAAGCATGGGAGCTGTCAACATCCATATCCTTACTGTTTATTTGGAGGTTCTTATTTTCTAGACAAAAAGTCCAGACCTTGTGGATTTATTTGGTGCTAGCTAAGGTCACATGTCACCTCTCTTAAGCTAAAGTAACCACTGATTACAAGCATAACCCACGTGTTTGCCTGTAAACATATGCCATGTGAGTGCACTCGTTTGGAACAATCACAACTCGGCTGCGCACTCATCTGCACACAATCTAGCACATGCATGCACAAATACACACCATATTAGTGGAAAGAAGCATCATTTTTATCACTGTGTCATATGAGTCAAGTTCTAGATGAGTGCATACTGTACTCCACAACAAAGGGTCACATATTGATGCATACAGCTGTCACAAATACAAACACACAGGGCACTATGGGTAGCATTGTATGCTTTGACGTGATTTTATATTCCTCAACTTACAGGGTGTCCTGTCACAGCATTAGCCAGCATTCATTTATTAGGAAACCGGAATTATATCACTTCACCAATGGCATTAAGACACTGTTTTTGAAGAATGTCTCTTTTTTCTACACTATATATTTGAGCGTGTATAATTCAGGAAGATGGCTACAATATCTAAGTATTCAATCTTAAAATGATACCAGCTCTGCTACTGTTAATGATTTATTTTATTCAACTAAATTCTTAAATCAACAGGCATATTTTTCATGCATTGACTAGACTTTAAAATCCAGTGTGAGACTCAAAGTGTTGTTGAGATGAACATATCTTTCCAGTTTACGATCTAGCTGAATCAAAATAGCATAGTACAAAGGGTGACAGCATTTTTCTTGCCAGCAGACTGAAATCAGTTTTGAGGTGGGGAAGTGTGCTGCTGTCAGGTAAATGACACATAGACATGCACATATACAAGCATTATATGCGAGGAGCTACAGTCTTCTGAAGGTCAAATCATCAAGCTCACAGCTCCATTCAGGGCATCTCTAGTCTGCAGGAGAGAAAGCGTCTGATGACATAGGGAGAGTATGATCATGAACACACACGCAGAAAGTAGTGTCAGATTTTATCCAGCTGAGCTCGGCAGAGTGAGTAAGCTAATACAGCCCCAGGACACAGCTAATTACGCCAACATGTCCTATTGGATATCTCTCTCGATAGCCTGAGAGAGAAGACAACAGAGAGGAAAAAAAAGAGAGCAGCACAACTGAATGTAGACCATCCATGCTAAATCTTCTAATCTCATTGTGAAAATTTCAATGTGATATTATGCAAATGTAATAGCCCATCTTCAGATTAATTATAGTAATGTTCCATGCTGCTCCAGCATAAATGCCCACCCCCACCCCATATTAAGCTCTGCTGGACCTAAGGCTATTTTCTCCCAGAGAGAGAGAAACACAGTGACACCTGGTAAGGCTGCTTATAAGTGGGACTTTTGTTTAAAAGGTAATGAGTGACAAAAATGAAGATGAATGATGGAAACTGAAAAGAATGAGGAGGAATAAAGATGGCATTCAGGGCAGGATCGAGCCTATCACTCTAAATACAGATGAGTACAAAATAACTTGTGAAACAAATGTAGGCAGAATGGAAATATAACATTTGTAATCTAATTTGTCATCTGCTTTTGATCCTTGGCTGTTTAAGTTAGAGCTGGGTCATTTNNNNAGAGAGAGAGAGAGAGAGAGAGAGAGAGAGAGAGAGAGAGAGAGAGAGAGAGAGAGGAATTAACTATCTTAGCATAAAAATGATGAAGATGGAAAAAAATCAGTAATATAGACAACATAGATGACTCCACGAAGTACAGTCCCAAACAGAGAACAGAGACACACATACATAAAACTAGCTGCTGTGTGCAAAATGTCAGCATCTCCATATTTCAACAACTAGAATGTCACTGAGCGTTAAGCGGCATAAATTGCTTAGACATTCATGTTAGAAATTCATCACTGCCTTTGGATTGCAGGTTTGTATGATCATCATGCTTCATTTAACTGAACTCTTAACCCTTTTTTAAATAGGAGGATAAAAACTCGTTCATACCTGTGTAGAACAAATGCTGAATATGTTGTGTCTCAGTAGTCAGAAGGAAATTAGTTTAGTTTAAGGCTATGCTGCAAGGCTGTACTGTGCAGTGTGGTGGAAAACATTTATCTGGCAGCAATATTATCCAAAGAGATGCTCTCAAAGAAAAACAGACATATAACATAACATTCATTGTGAAGCTTAAAGGGCAAAAATCAATTCCAGTTGCTTATAATTTCACAGGCCATAGACAAAAATCCACAGATGAGGATGATGATAATGATGACAAAGAGAATTCAAATGAAGGAGGAGGAATGCGATAAGTCTGTCTTATGGGCAGGTCATTTCTCATCCTCTTCTTTCCCTCTCCTCTCTGACTCAGAGGTCAGAGCCCAGAGGTCAAAGAGCTGCCCTCAGGCTCTGCAACTCTGTCTTGATCAATTTATCTGTGTCTACCTTTTATTTCCTCTCTTCCTCTGTATGACTCATCATGATGTGTCATTGTGCCTTCTTAAACTGATGATGCTTATATAAACCTCAGTATTATATTTTTGACATCTTTAGCATTTACAGTAGTCAACACTCATCTACTGCAGAGTACACAAGAGCGCAAGTTGTATGTTTATTATTGAGGCTATAGTAAATGGTGGTATACTGGGTTACATCTCATTCAGGGCTGATCGATTATGGAAAAATCATAATCATGATTATTTGGCTCAAAATTGAAATCACAATTATTGAAACAATTTGTTTTTTTGTTTTGTTTTTTTGCTTTAGAAACACTAGTGCAGCACTATAGGAAGTAAGTATTCCTATTGAAAAGTTAAAGCTTAAGTAGATGTTTCATGTGTGGCCAAATGAGGCTGTGTGCAGCAGCTGAGTCTCTGTTTCAATTTGTGTTGAAAGTGCAGACTTCAAACTAGATATCAGTTTTTAAATTTTGTTGGTAAGCCAAGTAAAAACCCAACTTGTGATAAATAATTTACGTCATACTATTCCCTGCATACTTTCGGGAACACGAGCTTTGAATTGTAACAAAAGTGCTGAGACAGCATTCCTATAAGCAGGGCTCTCAAGTGTCAGCAATGAGTGTGACAGTCACTCTTTCCAATTTCCCGCCACAAATTGTATTTCTCACACTGAAGATAAGTGTTGACAACAGCAAGGTTTCTACATAAATGAGCGGTATGAGTGGACTGAATTGAGTACTTGAAACTTAACAGGTTACCTAAACAAAATAGCTATGGTTTTAAATTCAATCAATGTATGCATTACTGAATTTATGATGATGAGTAATGCTGGCTAAGGGTGTGAAGTGTGGTACAGGAATCATTTGTCTCCATCTGAGTTGCTGAATTCATTGCCCTCACTTTAATCAATTTTGGTACTTTTATTATTGGTTTCTGACTTAATGTATACAGCTGTTCTCTGCATTTGCAATTAAGAAAACATCCTTTATGACCATGGCTTAAAACAATTCACTCTCTTAAAGCAGTGTGCAACACAACTTTTATAGGATGGTGGCTTGTCACATAACATTTTAAATGCCTGCAAATGCCATTCAGTTGTTCGGTTTCTTTGAACAAGATGCTGATTCAAGACTCAGTTGTTGTTTTGAAAACTAATCACTTAATTTGCCCAAGTATATATAATATTTCAATATTTATCAATTCAGCAGTGGTCACAACTTCTCAAAGGTGAGGAACTGTGACTTGTTTAATTTTATATCTTTTGTAAGAAAAAAATTTTTGCTTAACATTTCTCAGCAACAACAAAAAATGACGTGAGGCCTGCTGCTGACACAAACCCCAACAGTGTTTTCGCCTCTCAGTTTGCAAAACCCTGCAGCAACTTGCTAAGTTGGTCACTCCACAGCCTTCAGTCACACTGAAAGACACTGAGGGGTGACAGCCTGACTAGAGAGATGAGAGAGGGAGATGAAGGGAGGAAGGACGAGTGTTAGAGGGAGGGATGAAAACACAGCCATCTGCAGTCACATCAAATCACAGTGACAGAGATATTTCTGAGACAATAGATTGAGTCAGACCACTTTCAGTGTCTGGACTGGAGTGCATGTTTTCTCAGTAAACGGACAGACCCAAGTCTACTGCACTAACTGAGCATAAACACATAGATGCCATCAGTGTTAAATACATTACGTTTATAGTCCTTTGTTTGAACAGGCATAACAAACTGAATAGCCAACACTGAACTACAGCCTTCTTACAATTTGTATGTTTCCAGTAATCAGGTCACTAGAATAGAAGCTCTGAGCCATGAGAGTTCTCACAAATAAAGTGGGTAAGGAAAAGGAACTGCAGCCCAAATGTGAAGCCACTGTAACTGCTGACATTTGAGAAAACAGACTTTTCAACTGTGTAATCTGAACCTAAAATAAGCTAAAAACCAACCTGAAGCTGGGCAGAAAAATAAAAAAAACTCCAATAACCCTGCTTCTGAATCAACAGTGGGAAAGAAAAAGGAGGATGGACAAATCCTCTTGTAAAAAAAATACATCATCTTACATCAACACGGCCATACACATGCCAGTTTATGACACTGAACAAAGCCTTTGTGCAACCAATGCCTGGGGGAGAGAACTTAACCTTGTTGTCTAACAGTATTCTGAAAACCAATCTTGCAATAATGTATGAGAAGGTGCTTGTTGAAATCTGAAAGGGAATATCCACTTTTCTTTTAAAAATGAAAAGTCACTGACTTTACAGTGTATGAACTCATCAGAAGGGATGGAGACCATTCTTTAAAAAAAATATTCCTTAATATGGTGTTTTGATGGTGGTAAATAGTGCTGTCTAACACACAATCTCCCATAAGTGGACAATTTTGTTGAGATCATGTTACTGTGAAGGTCACATCATAGGATTCATCATTTTCATACTCATCAAACCACTCAGTAACCCCTTGTTCCCTATGGATGGGGCATTGTCATCCTGGAAGAGACCACTCCCATTAGGATAGAAATGTTTAGTCATAGGACAAAGGTCATCAGTCTGGACAACTTTGAACTAATTTGCAGTGACTGTTTCCTCTTAGGGCATGAGTGGACCCCGACTATGCCAGCAAAATACACCGCACAGCATAGTAAGGCCACCAGATCCCTTCACTGTAGGGGTCAAACATTCTGCTACTTTTTGGGCCTTTTGGGGCAGTATAAATAATCTATGAACACAACACATCCTTTTAGATTGAAATGGTTAAATTGTTAGCAAACAGTTATTTATGCACTTAACAGATATGGAGCAACAGTCACATTCATTTTGTGACATATTACTGCCTAATTATAAATCCAATATTTATTCTCATTTTAGTTTTGTGTTTAGCATTAAATCCTAATGGAAATATCTTGCTCTTTAGCAGTTAAATGCAAAACTATTTAAGAGTCAGGCTGGGGGACTGAACAGAATAAAGTGACTTCTAGTGTCTGCAAAGAAGAAATGTAAAATGAAAACCATTGTCAGAAGATATCAGACACAATGCCAGTTCTGTGTAAATCTCTGAAAAAGGGCTAACCACAAATAGAAAACTTCAACCTGCTCTCTGTCTCTGTCACTTCAATAACTTTATTGGCGTGGCTGCTCTGTCTCTTTGTCTCACTTTTTTTTCCTTCTTGACAAACCCCATCAAGCTGTTAACAAAGTCCATTGTAAGGTGAGAAAAAGGCTCTACTTCTTTGGGGCAATGCCTTGACTGGACTTTTTGATCATAATAGAAAACAAAGGGTCGCATTGCCTTACTAATCTGTTTTGAGAAATGGGGCACTATTCATGCTTGTTTCATATCTTTTTACACAGTTTAGTATTACTTACTAAAGCGCATATATTCTGCAGACAATAGTGGGGTAATGTTGCACATTTATTACCTTGAAAAGTTTGAGGGATAGGAATAAATTATTCACTCTCAAGCTAAAGTGAGGCTGCAAGGTATAATACTGGCTATGCTGTATTTTCAGTTTAACAAATACTAAAAGGCATTCTCCATGAATTGGTTTGTACATTTGATTTCATTATCTAAGGAAGATATTGCTTAGATGCTTGACACAAAAATTACAATTACTCATACCTGCAAAATGCCCATTATATGTTTTTATCAGTATCAAGAGCACTTGATACTGCAATTGTTCCCCCACTTTACATGCCCAGTTTTCTTTGTCAGGATTGGAACAAATGACCACTGTTTAATTTTACAGAGCCTTGCAATTTCACTGCTGACTTCATCGGAAGCTGTCCGCTAGATGGGAAGTGATTGTAAGAGAAGATTTCCCTACACTAACACCACTTCTTTGCAATGAAAGGATGGAGCTGGCAGGCTCTTTGTCTCCGATAGCCCCCAAATCAGATTACACACTACCATCTAATCAAAACAAACTATCTCACCCTCTTTTGCACATGCACACTCATACGCACACACAGGGCTTTTCCTTTTTGGGGTCAGTTATTCTAGCACTATCCGCAGAATCCCCCACTGCATGCTTTTCTCTGAGGCTTTGTGAAGTGCTGATGGTCAGCATGCGCCAGGCCATGTCTCCACCCACTCCACACCTCTCCAAACCCCCCATGGGAGCTATTGTCCTTCTGTGCTGTTTACCACCAGGGTAGCGGTGAAACGGCAGGGGTGTTCCAGGGCCCAAGGTGACACATCCGGTATTAAAAGATGTGGCCACAATTCCACTGTGTGTAGTTCTTTATTCACTATAAGCTATGCATTAATGGTGGAAAAGCACACATAAACACGTGTTGTATGAGACATGGTAAAATAGCATTCCCTACATGGATGTTTCTCCACTCATCTAGGTTTACATTTAGCCCATGCTCATTTTGTATCACAGGATGTAAAAAGCTACTGTGAGAAAGTATATAAAATAGTAGATGGCCTGATCATGTACAATACTTGTGTATTTGTGATGATGCTATTAATCGGTAAAATCCAAACCTCAGCTATGAAGTTTTATATTATATATGTTCAAACTCTCATTTTGAGGTCAATTTAAAATTCTTATTAACAACAAATATCTATATGCCCTCCCCATTTAAACCACCTTGAAATCGAACCATACTGTAATGAATTCCCATGCATCTCACAGCTACCTCAAATGCCTGATATGAATTCTACTTAAGCTTAAATTTACTGTTTCCTTTTTCTAGTAAGGGAATGTGAGTAGTGCTGGCTTTTCACGAACTGCTTCGCCCTAGGCACATTTAGAGTGATCCTCTCTCAAAAGGTGAGAAAATGGTAAGGGTAGATGGAGTCACACCCACATATAGGTCTGTTAACAACTGCTGTATTCATCTTGTAAAAAAAGAAAAAAAGAACACCTACTTTGAGAAAATAATACAAAATAAATATTGAAATACTGGCATTTGGCAAAATAATGATTATGTGAAATATGTGTAATGAACACCCAATTATTTTAAGTGATCTAATACTGCATATTGTGGTTTAATGAACCGAGAGTACACGATTAAACTGTAATATTTGTGGAAACGTAATTACTTCAAAACAAAGCTCATCCATGTGTAACTCATTAAAAGCCATAGTTGATAGCTGTCATTACTATTCATTTCATCTGACATCCAATTATAGTGCTTTGATATTTGGACAATTGCACATGTTTTGCCAGACGTATGGACCAGTCTGTTGGCTGCCGGCGGCTTGATCGGGTGTTGGGTGTGTGCCCATGTGCACATAAGTGTGTATGTGTGTGTTTGTGAGTGCATGTCTCGCCTGTCTAAGGTCATTTAATCAAAAGCTGTGGGCTCAGCCGGAGCAGAGGGCCACATGGC
>JANJYQ010321702.1:0-10739 GCA_024605255.1 Rastrelliger kanagurta | reverse complement strand
GCTGAATCAAAGTGCACATGATGCAAATTAAGCTACAATTAAAGAGATGATCAGTGCCATTCTTCCGTATAATGACAGACACATGGATCAGTGGGCGGATTTTAATAGCAGACAGGTAGATTAAGGAGGATGACTTTGCTAATAGTGGCAGCCAAGTGGAAGGGAAAAGAGAAATGTTAGTAGTTGATTCCAAATGATAACTAATAAATAAATAAATAAATAGATTTTAATAATCCTCCAACTTCATCCAACAACAAATCATCCAGCATGAAATGTTTTTTGATGGAAAATGTAGTCTATAAAACAAGATCCCCAAGAGGCAGACCAAATGTTTTAGTCATCTCAAGCTGATTGCCCATATAGAAACATCTGAATAAATCAGTAGATTAGAAATACAGAGAAGATTCAAAGTCAAACATTTTTAGTAAGACGTTAAATCCTTATCATTAAATATGATTCTCCATTCAGCGACACAAGAAAGCTCTCTTTGCTTGTCAGAACAAAGGATCTATAATGACCTTGTGAAGACTAAGCAAGCAGAAAAAAAAATAATGAATTCATATGGTTGTCGTCAGCGTTTTGTCATATTAATGTAAATATTTAATCTCCTCTCGTATTATGGTTTATCTGCTCCTCCCACGACAATTCATCCACACATGGACAACAATGGGGGCTATCTCCTCAGGCCGGTCTCTGCGGACCCTCTCATCTGACCGACAATATTTCAGTGGGTCCATTAAAGAACTTCAATTACACAGTCATTTCAATGACCTTGACAGAGTGAGAGTAAAATCAATAGATGCCCCCGTTTTTTTTTTTTTTTCAATCTATGCAGGTCACTCCTCGCCTATGGAATAAACCGACTCGAATTCTTTGTTTGACAAAGGATTACTGAGCTTTGTCATCTGGCTGACAAGAAAAAATGCCCATAAAAGTTGAAGTACAGATTTATTTAATCTCCTCCTTGATAATTTGATCTATATATCAACCCTTCTGGGCACCAGCCACCATGTAACACAGACATATTGATGAATAGAAGGTTATTGTCACCTGCACATTAAGAGATTTCATTGTTATTGCTTTGCTCAAAGCCATAGAGTAGTGTGGAAACAATATCACCACTACACAGTAGAGTTTTGGGAAGAGCCACTCTCTGACCATAAATTAGGCTGTTGGCATTTCTGTAAAACACATCTAATTTTAAAAAATTGAAATCAAGAATAGCATTTTAATATAATTAATTTTTACTTTATTAATAATTGATTTTTCTATTTGCCCAGCTCAGTTCAAATTAGGCCAGCTGAACATCATGGAAACAATCACCACACAGATCACCTGCTCATCATTGTCACCACAAAAGTAACTATTACACCAAACTCCTTTCATTAAAGGGATGAAAAATATGAAACTTGGCTACATCCATCAGGACAAGTTTCTTCTCTGTGGTGAACACATGCCAATATCAGGAAATTGGCATTTTGAGGCTTGTCATCAAAGTCATTACAGAGAGTCTCTAGACTAAACTCTGTGACAAAAAAACTGCCAGCTGTCATAACTCTGTCCAGTGTTCCTGATGGATGAACATCTAAGAGATCATTACAGTTTTGTGCATTTAGACCATTTATTAATTTCACATTTTGAATCTTTACCAAAAAAAAAAACAACTCAAAGTCATTTGGTGAAGATGTTTGGAATGGATAATGCATATATTTCCTCACAAATTGCCTTGCAGTGTCTAGCAAATAACGGCCATTCCCTCAAAGCAAAACTGGAGGTACTGCAGTGTGATGCAATACCACCTGCAAAATCTCCAAGGGAGGAGGTCTGAGTGGATGGTTGCACATAACAAGCACATAATAGCAACAGTGGATACTGAGGTATGTGTGTGTCTCCTAAAAACCTGTCAGTGTTGTTTTCTTTTAAACATGATGGACATTTTCACCTCAACTGAATCAAATAGTTTTAGTTGTCTAAACTTAAAACACTGAAACAGACTGGATGTTTCCTTTTATCTTTCTAAATCATACCACAGTTTGGGCCATCAGGCTAAAATGAACAATATTTCACTCTGGATCTTTAATGCCTCTTCCAAAATGAGCTGTAAAACATGGTGTTGGTTTGTGATATAGCAAACATCTTTAAAATATGCTACCAAAATCTGAAAACACAGATTTTCCAAAATGTTATGTTCACTACGAAAAGGTTTTTTTTTAATATAGATTTAGTAGATTATTATTTGACATGCTTAGAATCACTGAATCATGTCACAAAGCCTCTCAGACATTTTCAAAGTGTCTAAATAATCCCTGCTGTAACACTAAGCTGTCAAATAAACGTGAAAATCTTATAATTCTGTGAATTACAGAAAAAGCCTTTAGTTATAATCAACTTGACAAACAATACTATATTGAACATGATCAAATATTACTTCAAAAGTCTTGTCATCCCAGTGTTAGTTTTTTTGTAATGACTGCTTTTGACTTTGTCCTCATAAGAGGACATGGGCTGTAATTTCACCAAGTTTATGTTCAGCACACAAGAAAAAGAGAGAAAGAAGACTGTAGAAATCAAATCTGAGGAATATTCACATGCATGAATCACAGTAGGGGTCTCAACATTTAGAGGACTCATTATTTTGTTATGAAGCTTAATTGTTTATCAGATAAAAAAAAAAACAAACCACAATAATTGCTTCAGCATTTTAAATTTATGAAAGATGACAAAGAGTTACATTGTATATTTATTACCATTATAATTATTCAGTCATTGTTTTTAATGTGAGTTTACTTCTGGGTAAATAATCAAACATGAACCAAATGGTATGTTTTGTCATTTTATTTTTTTCACTTCATCAGAGGTGCAACTGTTAAATAATTAGCAAACATTATTTAGATAGTTTGACATGTGGGAATACTAGTGTTCATTTTATGTCTTTGTCTACAGAGTTCACCTGCAGACAAGTCTGAATTTGTTCTGCAGTAATTTATCACAGATGTATCATACTGCGGGATGTTTGTTTTCTTGTTATCAGTGTTTATATATATTTGTAAACTGTTAGTTGTTCACATTCAAAAGCTTCTGCTTGCTATTGAAATTTCTTGGGACGCCAGCGTTGACTTCTGCATTTAGTATTCATCTATCTGATGCTTAATTTCATTTGAATACTAGGTGCCAAGTGCAGTTCCTCTGTTCATGAATAACTCATGCTTTACCCAGGGGTTTATGTCTAATCTTAGACATTTAAGGGGAACACTGTGGTACAAATAGAATATGTGGATTTAGTCTAATTTAAATGAGCAACCTCATTCCTTAATCTCAAAGCTAAATTATATTTACAGTTTTGAACTACAACTTGCTTTTCTCAATAATAATCTTAATACTAATAATAACAAAACAGAATGCAGCTCATGGTGCTTATAATAGTTAAAATATTAACACAGAATTGAAATATTAAGTGGCAATAACCAGTTTACTATTTGTATTTAAGTCACTGGACACAGTAACAGACAATATGTGGACGTGCTTTCAAAAATACCTTTAGTATCTTAAGTTACTTTTCTAGTAGCTATTAATATTTATATAATATTAATTAATATTGTATGGCCAAAGCTGTCAAGTACTGGGTCCAGTATTGCACCCATATTTTCACCAACCTTGCAACTTGGTGAAAAGATTGTTAATATTATTGAAGACAGTGTTCGGGTCAAATCGATTTGTAGCACAAAGCACAAGACCTGTGATTTGGCAGCCTGTTAAATTTGTTTGGATGTTAGTTAAATGACCATCAGTGCTTCCATAAGTTTCTATAATGATTACAGAGAGGTTATGTATGAGGACCACTAAAATACTGCAGCTCTTAGAGTTAAGTGAGGCTGCAGCAGCTGTGTAATAATGCCGATTAGCAAAATGATGACAATCATACCGGCAAGATGGGACTCCTGAATAGTGCCACCTGAATTTCATGCCTCTTCTGAAAGCCTAAACATGCAGAACGTTTAACTGGACCATTAAGACTGTTAGTGTTTGAGATGGAGTAGCAGTCATGTGGATAAATTAAGGAGATATTACACATCTTACTGCAAATAAATTGAGTGAATAGGAGTTTTATCATATTCTAGAGCCCAGTTGCCATAATAAAAATGAGAATAACAGTAAGCATAATTATAATATCCACAAACTCCTGACAGTGCTATTAAAATTGTACCCACATTAAAAAAACTGATAAAGCAGGCTCATCCACAGCAATCTCCTGATTCCATTTATAATTACAAGTAATGTAAATTAAGCTACCACCCATATTAAACTGCTCTAATGTTGCAAACACCATACGATCCAACCTGTCTACCAAACAGAATAAGACTCTTTTAATATAGAGAGAAAACAAGTTACTTTACTGGATGAGTATATTAGTGTTGAGTTTCATTTTCAGATAGGCAGATATGAATAAAGTTAAAAAGTAACTGTAACATCACAATGCTGGTCATAACAAACAAGATCTTGTCTAGTTCTTCGTTCTGATTGCTGGTAATGAATTCTTCAGTTGCTGTGTGGGTCTAGGATGTGTGCACCGCTGCCGTGGTTAAATTGTTAGAATGTGCAGCGAAGTTAATTTATCGGTCCGTAAAGCAGATCATCTTGCGAATAAAAGTATTAGGGGGGTTCCTGAGTTGCATTCCACATGATCAGATGTGTTGTTATCACCACAGATTTTTTCCTGGTTCGAGGCAATCACTGGCAAGTAATGGTAAAAAATTGAGGAACCAAGCAAGAGTGAAAGTTTTAGGCAGCCATCTTTTTTACAAGCCATGTGATTCTTTGTGAAGTGGCTGTTGTTACCATCTCTAGAACAGAGCAGTGGTCTCATCTCTGTGCACCCATCTGTGCCTTTTCCTGCTTCATCTCTCAGGTTAGGCAGCTATATCTATGCATCAGGCACTCCTCTGAGGCACCTCATGGCTGTGGCTGCAAGTCTTCCAAACGAGTGCAGCTGTCCTGGCAGGATGCCTGAAAGTTAAGCTCTGATCTGGCTACACAAGAGGGCTTTCTCTGTAGTCGGTTCCTTAGGTTTCTGCTCACATGACATGACATAGAAGAGCACATTGTTCATGGGTAAATCCAGCCTGAAAAGGTTAAGACATTGTTTTATGTAGAAACAGTATAGTATATATATCATACATAAGAGTACATAACAGATGAAAGCCAAGGCGGTTTTATTTGCTGTATATGGATCAAATCACATATTCCTATGTTTGCCTCACAGGGCTTTGCAATCTGTATAACCTCAGAACCTTGAGTCTGATAAAGAAAAACTCCCCAAAGAAACGTTCACTGCAACAGGAAACAGATGGAGAAAGCAACAACTGCTGGAAAGACATAAAATAGATGTATATAAAAAATAGACTCAAATAACAAGTCTACATACAAATCTGTTAGTGTCAGTCCTGTTTCTATTTTTTTTTAATTGAAATCACTTCATCATGTGCTAGTGAAAAGTACTTACCATCTGCAGTTCGACTTTAAACATTTTCTGCTCTAATAAAGTTAGATTACAGAATATTCTTTCAAAAGCATACTGTTATGTGCACATATCTGTAATGTTGTCAAAGAGAAATATCTTTTCTTCTTCATCATACATTGGACCTTTATGCAGGCTGTTATAGCTCCTGTCTCCCTCAGCATGTAACCACTGGAGATTGTCTTGGCTGACTTTCAGCGGTTCACATGGCTATGCGACCAAACAATAGTAACAGGATTTCACTTGTTTTCTTTGTTCTTTACTGTTAAATGCACCTGTACATGTTCTGCCTGAATCTGTTCTTACATATATGTGGACAACACAAACAACGTACAGAAAACTCTTAGCAACAAAGACTACACCGATGGCTGTTTGTTGATAGTGCAGGCAACACTGTAAATGAAGCCTTCAGAACAGGCTGAAGATTTTTTTTATATGCTTATGGCAGGTTTTGGAACTTATTAAACAATGTTTAACATTGACTTCAACATCATAGCTGTACAAAATTGACAAAAAGTATAATATGCCCTTTTTAAGTACTGCATGTCTTGTGGCACCCTGATGGGAGACATTATCACATTGCACCATCACCAATGACTTATAGTAACCACATTCAAATTCAGCAGCCAATCACAGCATGTTTAATAGTATGCGTTTCTCACTTCACACAAATAGACAAGAGATTAAAAGGAAAATGAAAAATCCTCCATAAGTCATTTGGTAAATTCTTTTAACAAACATTTTCAAATTTTTAGATTATATAGTTGTATCTAAGTAAGCATACTAAACTGACAGTTCAGGGGGGAAAAACTGTTATAATTGGTTCACAGTTTCATCTGACTGGTAAAAATAAAAGACAAACTGTGTTTGAACTTCTTTGCAGGTATTTTTGGAGTGTTGAAGCTAGCACTGCATCAGTCCATTTTAATCTGTGACATGTCTGAATCTGTTCTTCATGTGATTAGATCCAACAGTTGAAAAAGTTTCATGTACTTGTTTGCTATCCACTTTTGATCGCTTTCTTTTCCGAGCCAGTGAGTGCATGACTAATCCCAACAAAAGCAGGAGGATGCAAATCATTAAAACCTTCTTTTCACAGACATTCAGCTTCTTAGCGAAAGCCATTTCTTGCAAATCTGTCATGAGTTCTCCCACTAATTCACACTATGCAGATTTATTCATTACAGATCTTACAGTGGGCTTGAAAATATAGTTTACACTTTCTTTCTTACAGACAATGTACTCATGCTGTGTGAGATCTTTATCATCTGAAAGTTTATGACATTTAAAAATCTTGGCATATGAACTGATTTTGTTTTGAGGCATTCATATTCAAAGTTATCAAGAAAAAGGAGAAAACTGTTTTACTATTTGTTTGACATTTAAAGTGCACGAACAAACTTGACACACAAAAGACAATTTGGCACACAGACGTTTATTATTGTCATAAACCCATGTTCCAGAAAGCACTTTAAACAACCATAAATCAAGCGAGAAGTGACAGCTGTCAGATGATTTCTAGCATACAGATAGTTCACTGGATGAAAAGTACTGAAGGTGTCATCAAACAGCCGTGACGTGTCGCTACAAACAACTTTTGACATTTTTTTATATTTGGGAATAGCAGCAAAGGAGTAGCATGGCTGTGGTGACGAGAAGTAAAAACATATTCCTATTTGAAAAAAGAAAGCTAAATATATCTATGTTAAGATTCTGTTTGGATTTTGTAGAATTTTCACCTTTGCTGATACAGAGGGTGACTCGGGGATTTTTAGCAGTTTTGCTAAGCATTAGAGTAAAAAAACAAATATACACAGCAGGTAATAGAATAGCAATATTACCATTTTATCTGCGTGTATTGTAGTTCAATCTTCCATTATTGCACAAAGGTGATTTCAGGTACAGCTGGCCTTAAAATGTGGAGGGAACATAGTGAAAAGCATGTGAGAAAAAGACAAACTATGAGACTTCATAGACAACTGTTTAAATACCCTGACAGATATGTTATCTTTTCTCAGATTTCATACTGGTCCCTTCACTGACCAGTATGTGCACCTATGAGCACACATTTTGAATTAATGCACAATTATGGCCATTTTGTGAATTGTTACGTAAGCTTTTGACATTCTGTTATGTGTGCATTATTACTGTGTAAAATGTGTTTACCCTTTAGAAAAAAAAAGAAATTGACATTTTCAAACTCCTGCAGGGAAAATTTTAATACATTTGAAGACCAAAAAGCCTGTTTAAGAAAGGTATGTTAAAAAAACCCTCTGGCTAAATTTACATGATAAAGTGTGATCAATTGGCATAGGTGTAAATGAATGCACAATATGAAGATATCCAATCTAACAGCTTCTTCACACTGATATGTTGTTTAATCTGACTTGATTATAAGTTTGAAAAGGAATGGGTGCCCTGAAGCACTTTTAAGACAGAGACACACATTTGCAGAATTAAATGAATATCATCTTGACAAAAATAGTGTGTTGGATACAGGTGCAGATTATATAGAGCTCAGTTTAAACCTAGAAACATCCTCGCAGATGTTCCCCTCTTAAGAAAATCCACACCTTTAAAATAGCGCGTTCCCATAAATCCTTGGGTCAAACCATTTCACTAAAATGTGGGGAAAACTCATTTTTTAAAGTTGCCTCATCTCATAATTCATCCCCTTTAATGAATGAACTGTTCATCTCTGATAACCCCCCNNGCTACATGGATGAATTTAACTGCTCCTCATGAATCACTTCACTGTGCACCAGTCTTATTGAATATTACAATGGAGTGCTCTGCCTGAATGCTCTGCGCTCCCACAGATTGCAAGCATACACAATTGTGCTATTAAACATCAAGGCCTTTGCATTAAGCTGAGAGGAAGGCGGTCATCTAAATATTTTACCGAAGACTATAAATTAACAACAGCAAGTAATTTGGAGAGGAAAGCGTTCACAGTGGCTATACATTAGTGTCTTGGGTTTTGTACAAAACTGTACTAAGCTATTGAAAACAGAACAAGTTTTAGTTTAACTTTAGCAGTGTATTTATCTCAAATTCAGTTTTGGTGGGTAAATCAAACAAGTCAGAATTATCAGTTCATGGATACGTGGGTGTTTTGATTCACTGCTACACAGTCAGTCAGAGAAGAAAATATTGTATCTGCGTGTGTTTGTAAGTAGAAGCCTTAACACCCAGGTAAATCATTTCAACTCGTCATTGCTCCTAAAAATACTAAAAATGGAGGATTTTAGAGTACATATGAGGTGAGCTTATTAGTCATAGGGATATCTCTCGGGCTGTAATTTACACAGTATATATATCATATAATGTCTTCTGTACCTCAAAAGCAAACTTTGCCAAGTCTAAAAGCTAGTGCTGTCATCAAGGATAAATGGTGTTGAGTTTAGAGACTACCAATCTACAACAAAGTTGCTGGAGCTGCGCCTGTACTAGCGACTAAAACAAAAGTTGGTGCCTTTTCACCTTTCCTAGATAAACCAAAATGCATCATTAAAAGCCACATGCAAATGTTCACTCCTTATACTGGTCAGATGTGTCTGGGGCAGAAGTAATAAAATTACATTTAAATACAATGTTCTTTGTTGCATTCATCCATGTTAGGCCTTAATTCACTTTCAGGCTAATTACTAGCAACTGTTGATTTATTCATCTGTATCCCAACAGCACATGAACTGTTTAAATAAAGCTTGTATAGTACCCCTGGTAGGTGAGTGAAATTGAGTTCAGCACATGTTCCCACCACAGAGCGCAACCCCTCCAAAGTTTGTACACCAAATCCTCAAAGGGTCTTGGTACAGTTATTTTGGTCTGATGATACAATTGCTCTTCACACCTGCCCAGAACAAACTGCACCAAAGGGTAAATAAAGTACTATTGTATTTACTATTAGCTGCAGCCTGCTAAACAGTGCAAGCCTGAAAGCACACTCAGCCTATGATGCCTCAATTTTGACCAGTCTTTTATCTCTCTTGTAATACCATTAACTCAAGGGAGATGCAATAGTTGGATTGCAATTTCTAAGATTATGTTTTGAGTGTTTTTGCCTTTATTTGAGAATAGCTGGCAGAGAGCTCTACAGGAAATAGCGGGAAAGATAAAGGGGAACGACATGCAACAAAGATCCCTGAACTTAAAACGGGGGTATTTGGGGCATGTTAAGACACATTGTGATCTGATCATTCAAAACCACTTGCAGAAGTGAGCTGAGTCATATTTGACCAGATATCCCTTTGTAGTGTAAATGCTAATGTGTCTCCATGTGTTTCCATAGCCAGGATGTAACAGGAAAATACGTCATCAATGCAGGATGTGGTGGTTGTTTTGGTAAATGGTTGAAAGAATGTAGAGGAGCACAGATGTACATGGCTGGAGTAATTTGAACAGTTGGAAGAGCTCATACATGTGTATTAGTTGAGGAAACATTTTTATTAGCTTGTGGGTCTTTAGCCCACACTAAAACTCAATCTGGAGCTTGTCTGACTGATGTATGTAATCATTGTATGCAGGGCCATTTGGCCAATCTTGCAGAAGTAATATAAGGAATCTGGACACAAGTGGTCAGCCCTGGACACATAATAGAGACAGGTGTAAACAGCAATCTGTTGTGTTCACTGTCCACTTCTGATCAGATCACTGGGGACACATATGTTAATGCCAGGTATAAACAGGGCCCGGATGGTACAGGGACTAACCACTTGGCTGGCAGGATGCAGCTGTAACGTGAAATGGAGCCAGATTAATTCAAGTTTGGTCGTGCATGGGTTGGCCCCTTTCATTCTGTGCAGAGTTCAGACTGAATAAATTGACCCTCTCATTAGGGAAATATTGTTTGCTTATATTCTTGTTCATATATCTTCATGGCTAAATGACTCCAAGAGCAGAGAAGGAGGGCAGCAGCTTGGCTGTGAAATGACAGATTAATCATAGTAAAGCATTTGATAAGAAGCTTTTTAATTTATAACTTTGTGGACTTTAATTGTCGTGCAGTGAATGCTTATACTGCTGCCCGCACTATTTCCTGTCCCACCTGCCTTTCACCCACCATGTAGGTTTGCATGAACTGTAACGACCTCAGAACAGGAACGAGGACTCAAATGCTCCACTCAAAAGAAATGTATTAGTTCAACAAAAAAACGCTCTTAAAAGAGGATCAAAACTGGACAACAAAAAACGCTCACTTGGAGGACAAAATAAACTGTGGCTT
>JANJYQ010321648.1:12029-25097 GCA_024605255.1 Rastrelliger kanagurta | reverse complement strand
TGGTCTCTCATTGACATAGTAGGGTTAGTTAGCAGGATTTTAGTGTTAGAATTTAGTGGTGTCTAGTAGAACAGACATGGCAGAAATGGTATATACTGTATATTCATAGGTATGTTTTCATGTGTCACCTGAAAAAATGATTTGTTGCACTTTTGTTGAAATCTAAATAGGGAGTGAGATGCCTTCGATGGAGACTGTCATATTGCACCCTAATTTTTTTTTTTTTTTTTTACAGTCCCCCAGAACACATATACCAGAACGGACTGGCTCTTTTTTTTTGTAAAGTTTTAACTATACATTCACCTACGCACTTGGAAGGAAGATATTAATTTGGTTGTAATCTGCTACCTTATCATTAGATGTCACTAAATTTTACACACTGGTCCTTTAAATGGTGAGTATACATCATTGTCTTGCTATCTGGGTCCTTCAGTAGTGGAAAAATACGACTACCATTATTATGTAAATGTGTGTGTGTGTGTGCGCGCAAGTTTGTGTGTGTGGTTTAACCATAACAAATCAGTTAGATTTAACAAATTTGACTGGATACTGACATGAGATGTCAGAGTGAATAAATCACAGTCTGTAATGATAGTTCAAGCAAAATCTTCTACCAAAACTTTGCCTTTTGTTATAGAAAAGCCAGATACAATGTACGTCCACCAAGGACAAAATACATGTATAAAGTTTTGTCAGAGTCAGAGGGATGGAAAATCTTATAAGGTGCATCTTGCTCTTAAATAGCACAGATGAGCATGCACTTAGGTCAGCTGGCAGTGATAGCAGCAGACAGGTCAAATCAGTAACAAAGGTATTATCCAGCTAAATGTGAGACAGAACAACTGCACCCAAGACAATGATTTTTCTATGATGTCAGTTTTAGACATACATTTCAGCAACTCCAGACCTAACACCATCTGTTTGTGCTTGTCTCTTCGTATACTAGGCCTTTAAAACAAACAATATTTTCTCTGCTGTTTCCCTGGGCAAACATCTGCTCAACTGTGATAGGTTTTAAATATCAGGCAGCAGAGCTTCCCCCAGCTACCTGGCAGTTGCAGAACAAATTATATTTGACATTTTCCATGGGGGAGATAATACAGGGCTATTGCACAACTGGGAAACACAGTTTAATTCCTTGTGTTATATGCATACTATTAAGACTCCCCTTTTTTCCTCAATGTAAACATCTTACAATGCAGTCATGAATTAAAGGACGTGGAATGTAAACAGTCTTGTTGCTGTCCAAGTGATTTTCACCTTATCTCTTGACTCAATCACTCATTCTGTATTTCATTTCATTCTCATCATCTTCCAGTCACTCTCCGTATAAGTCCCTCCAACTGCAGGCAGAAGTGTGAGTAGTAACAGTGTGGAAATATGAGCTATCTCACATGGAAAGAAGATGTAGGACTGATTCTGCTTGCGTAGAATAAAGATGGCTTCTCTGGTTTTATTGGTTTATTCATATATTTGTCTGTATGTCCATAATACTGAATAACATGGTAACTTGCACAAGCAAACTGTGAATCTGAATATTATAAGCTAAATGTTAGAATGTTGACAAGCATACTGGATGCATGTTAAAATGTAAACATTTATAGGTTTATCCCCTCTATATATATATATATATGCGGTCAGTTCACTTTAATGGACTTACTGTATCTATGGTGCACAGCTTGCTGAAAGTGCTTTCTCAAAATTAGAACATGGCATGATAATATGAAATTTGTGCCATGATGACATTAATACAAACTGTAGAAGAGCCAAGACTAGAAGTAGATTAACCACTTCTGAAAAATACTGTATATATATATATATATATTACAGAACAAAAATATTAAATAGAGGTAAATTATGAAAAAAGCAACACAAGAAGTCATGTTTGATAACTGGCATTAGCTGTTAGTATGGGTCAGATCAAAGAAAAACCTGACATTTTTCTCTTTATCATTAAGTATTTTGTCCTCCATGTAATTACTAGAGCCATTATAATACCTCATCTGAGTGGAACAAAGTCAAACCTGCTCATTGAACCATTCTCTTACCCCTCTGTTCAAAAACAAAGCAAGTGTAAATGTTTCTGTGCAGCTCTATTCAGATTAAGCATAACCGAAAGAAAATAATCACTGAAGTGGTATTCCACGAAGAATCAAATCATGTCTGTGTCTTCTATTCCCCAGTGGGGACAAACCATTTATTGTGACATATTTACTTAGTATAACAAACAAACAGCGGCATGAAGCATGTCAGATTGTGCCTCTAAATATAATACATTATTGTCATCATATAATACATTGCCTGCTGTTACATAAATGACATTCATCAGCCAACTGTGTAACTTTAAAGCTAACCAAAAGTTATACTGTTTATGTGTTTGAGCACACATGTCCATGTACCTGTGCAAGTGAGAGTCATGCTCACAGAGCCTCACACTGATTACACCCACTGCTGTCACTGTGTCGAGCCAACACATGATGAATCATGATGTGTTAGTCTGCTGTAAAAGGTTTAGACACTTGAAGGAATGCAGGAAAGGAGAGTCACAAATCATGGTGAGAGCCATAAACGATGAAGGGCATAATGATAAAGAAGATCTGCCAAATGCACCTAGTGGGATTCTTGTGGAGTATGATTTCTTTTCATACTGTGCTGGTGTGCTTCAATTAATCAACTATTAAAAATATGAGAAAACCACTGAATTTCATATGGATGAGTGAAGGAAATAATGTACAAAGCCTACAAGGGTCTAATAAACAAGAATGTGCTGTTTATGTTCTGTCTTCTACATTGAGTAATGCCACAAAGTGAGATTGTTCCAGTGACACTGTAAAAGTAAGTCATGACTACATTAAAGGGAAAATAATATCATGCTATGTTATTATATATAACAAACTTAGTTACAAAACTTAACATAACCTTCTGTTATGTTAACACACTGTTTACCATGTTACCTCTATTTCCGTCTAGTGATGCTGTCACATTTTCCATGCGTTGTTCATATTTTCCACTCACATATATTCGATGTTATAATGTATTGGAAAAGTTTTTAGTTTGAGTACAGAATAAGAAAAAGAAGTTAAATCCTACTGGTCCTGTTTGTTTATGTAGCCTCCGGAGCCGCCGCCGGGCAGCTCCAGGAAGTGAACCAATCAGAACAGACTGGGCTCATTGGGAGACACCTGTTTCAGACAGAGGCTGAACTGAGGGAACTCATAAAGAGCCAATATGGGATAAAGCTGGATTTTGTAATGGAAATCATGTAAAGACATCAGTAAGTCACTAGAAAATAAGATTGACCTGGAAATATGCATATGTCCAGTTTATAGCTGTTTATATAGGACACAATTACTCAGAGATTAAGAACATTCATATTACATATAAATGAAGGCATGCCCATAGTTACAGTATTTCTGTGACAAGTCTGTTGATCTTATAGGTTATCTGTTTAACTGCTGCATTTTTCCACTTGCTGTAGTCTTCATCCGCAGCTCGTACAGTCAGTCACTCAACAATGTATAATCTTCACTCACAGAGCATCGGTCATGTGAGGATGATCTCTGGGTCAAGATTAGAGAGTGAAAACCCACATCCTCAATAGTTTAGATGAATGCATTCAAATACAGCATGAATCTCCAGAGGACAGCATATAGTATGGTACAGTAGTTGTGAGGCAGTTGACAAGTGAAAGAAAAATTTAGCATTAATTTAGCATCCTGCCAGGATCTTATCTTAGAGTATCACAGGGAAATAGATGTCGATTTTCATCTCTTGAGATCAGTCCCAACTTTCTGACAAGGTGTGAGCTGGAAGGCCATACTAGTGATGCTTAATGAAGATACGGGTTGTAAATAAAAAAGTCAGGCATGAAGAGGTCAAATCATAGCAATACTAGGCAATATGACATTTACCAGGAAAAAATCTACACATTTCATTGTGTAACTGAAAAAGGAAACTGTTACATTTGTGTATGCATGGCCCTGCCCGACTGCCAAAAATAAAACAAAAGGCAATAAAATCACACACATTTCAGCACAACAGTCAGAAATATACTGTATCGATTCTTCTGAAGCTCCATACTCCCCCTCACACTACGTCTCTTCCATCAAACCCCTGCTTTCATCTCGTAGAAGCTGGGGAGAACAGAAATATTGGCGCTATTCAGGGCTCTACACCCACTGTGGTCCTCAGCAGGAGAGTCTACAGCCTGACTCACCTGACCACCCCTCTCTGGCTTTGAGGACTCACCACATGTCGTTTCACACTGACCTCATCCTTTATAGGGATGGGAATTGTTAATATTTTATTGATACCAGATTACTGATTATTTTTATTAATTTATTGATTCCCTTATCAGTTCCTAATCAGTGAAAAGTAGGGCTACACAAGGTTTCAGTGTCAATGCTATCAAGTTCTATTATCTTCACTATTTATCAATGTTTTAGCATGCTTGTGAATATATAAAAATAACTGGTAGCTGAGATGAATATTCCACAAGCAAATGTTAACTGCATTAATTAATGAATTAATTTTCTTGAAAGCATTGTTTAATCACCTCACCTGTCTTTATGAGTAACAAAATGAGGGGGAGGTGGAGTGCTCTGCTGTGTTGTTATTAACGTCATGTCTCCAGCAGTGGAGAACATCCTTTCTGCTGTGTTTTTAGCTCTGGGAAAAGTTGTTGTTGTCCAAGAAGCGTGTGAGTGGTCGCAGGGTTTTTGAGGCGAGACACACTGACCACTAAGTTATTTTCTTTTTCTCAGAGTTGGTTTAAGTTGTTTTACATTGCAGTGTGTGTTGGTTAGCCTTTTTCTTTTCTTTTCTTTCTGCTCATTGCTGGTCTCAGTGACTGACTCAGTCTCTGAGAGCGCAGAAGTGTACTTTTTGTTCATCTCGCAGAGGTAATTATTTAGTAATTTAATTAAAAATGCTTGTATCTGCTGCCTTTTTTTAATGGGTGAATTACATACTGACCAAAGATAAATCTGGCATGTGTGTGTGCTGTAGACAGTCTGGAGGCTGCATTGAGTTGAGTTCTGCATTTTTCATTCCATCAGCATCACATGTCTGGATATCAATAACAGGAATTAATAAGCCTGCAGGCATACATTTTCGATGGATTAGACAGTTTGGAAGCGCTTCTTTATTCCCATCCCTAGACTTTTAGCAGCTGGCAGAAAAGCTCAATGAGACCAGCTCTCTGTATCTCTGCATTTTCTCTTTTCTCAAAGCATCTTTCATTTATCAACGTAGTCAATGAAGGGTCAGTCCTGATCTGAATGTACTCGATATTCTGACTGCAGCAGCAGGTTAAACAAAACTAAGAGTCTACAGCCTTGCTGTGAGCTCTGTGAGACTGTACTTCGACAGAGATATACAGTATTACATTTTACAATGTATCACAAATGTCTACATTGTGGTGATACTAGGAAAAGATGATTACCAAACCATGAAGAAGATGTGGGTTCACAGGATGAGTGATGAGCTTTGTAAATGCTGGTAAAGCTAGATGACCAAAGTTATTTGGATTTACCCTCTTGGCACCATGAATATCTGTACTATGATACCAATAGGTATCAATGCAGTATGTGTCACTAAAAAAAGAAATGTAAACAACTGGCATTGTCATCCATTGAGTTATGCAATTAGAGCAGGGTCCGAATCCAGACCCAGACTTGTAACCGATGAAATATTGCAGATTGTTAAATTTTTCCAGAGCATTTAAATGTTAATGAGTGCAGCTTTATCAGCTATTAGGTAAAAGTGTATATTCACAGACCACTGTGCATAGCCAGTCTTCTCAGGTGACGCAAATCAACCAATTTATGCATTCAGACATGCAAAGAGTTACTGTTAGAGAGATACACATGGAGAAAAGAGGTGGCAGATACAAGTATATATATGCCATTTTGCTTGAAGAAAAGTAAAATGAAAAATGAAAACAAGGATTTTAATCCAGAATGGACAGAAAGCTAGTTAAACTATCTACAGTAAATGAAATTTCTAAAGCTAAGCATTTTATTTAAGAAGCACAATCAAAAGTAATTCACTTTATTTTAAAATGCCATGTAATGTATCTTATTCTTCTTAACAGTTTTATTAACTTTATTATTTATATGAATCCCTTAGATTCAAATATTAATGAATGTTGTACTGAAAAATAACTGACATTATGATGTTCTGGACCTTAACTTGAAAAAATTTTCAATGAATTTTAATCAAATACCCCTGAACTAGAGCAACTAATTGAGCTATTATGTGACCTGTTAAATAGGGCTTTCATATGCAGAAAATATTTTACAAATACACAAAAATCAGAGACCCTTTTTCAGCCATTTGTGGTCACACAATACAAAGGACACTGATGAAACACAGGCAATGACACTGAATCAAAGTCTTTGAACTTTAAGATTGTTCTCTTCTGCTCTATTGAAAGGCAAGTGGTTACCACTGAAATCAAATAACTCATTCAACCTTTGCCACCACTCACAGGCACTGAGTGCAATTCTCCTAGAACAACAGAACAGAACAAGGGCCTGTAATTTACAAATCACCTTTGTTTTGCTGTCTGGGGGAATCTTTGGCGTCCAGCTGTCAGCGACTGAAAGAAACGTTTGTTTACCGTAATCAAACGGAGTGAGCAGAAGCACTGCAGATTGAAAAAATTACATTCAGCCACTTAGCTGCACCTCACTCTCTCCCCACTGGGTAGGTGAAAAACCCAACAAGCAATGCAGTACACTGAGATCAAGGCTCTAGTGGATGCAGAGGATGAGAAATGGATAACTTAGTTTTTGTTGTATTAACTGGCAAGCAGAAATTTATCTATGCATATGCAGCACAAAGGAGGCAGTGTCATAGGGGAAATAATATTCCCCTTTTTTTACCTGCCTATCTCTTCTCAGATTTTAATTGATTTTTTCTTTTAATATAAGATGTGCCATGTGGAATTTGGTGGTCAAAATGATTAACTTTTACACAGACACTGTTCTTTCCCTCCAAAAGCTATATTTTCCAGTGTATGTGTGCGTCCACATGTCCCTGAAAACTACATATAAAACAGCCTTTTGAGAAAATAATGGCAATCAAGGCCAAGAGATCAATCCTTTTTATTTCTCATTTTAAAAAGAAATCGCATACCAAAACTGCTTTCAGACAGTGAATAGTTGCAACAACAGTGCATTTTGATAAGAAAGCAGCAGATTGCAATGCCATTACTGTGGCTCCCATCCTACCACAGGCTGTTCACATACTATAACATAACCTTGTGCTGTTTTTTAGAGAGCATTGTAGCTTAAAGTATAATTAACTTAAGTAACTTAAGGAGGTGACATTGTCCTGCTGGTGGCGCTAGAAGAAAAATCATGGGATCGCCAAACCCATTCGGATTCATCAACCACAAATGCTGGTACTAAAGTTGAAGGCAACCCATCTAATAGTTGTGGAGATATTTCAGTCTGGACCAAAGTGATGGACCAAGCAATAGATGACATTGCCATCCCGAGAGCCAAAGTGCTTACTCAACAATTGGTCGGGGATTAAGGATCGTTGCACAGTATCCATGTCTGTTCTGTATATGTTTTCATCACTCATCAAATAGCAAGAAAGATGTTTTATCAACTGGCAAGAGAGATGTTTTAGTTACTTTTCTGTTTGATAAGAGCTAACATGAGCTATATTCTCTGCTGGCCATGTGTTTCTGTTCACCATGTTCTCTTTAAGGATCGATCTACTCTGAACTTTTTCAAGAAACTTTAAATCAGGTAGTCTATCGTACTACTACAAATTTTACAGAGTACCTGATTGTCAGAGAAAGGCTTTTAATGATTTTGTGTAGTCAATCAAGGTTGATAAGTAATGTGATGTTATAGCACCTAGCTTGATATTTCTCCTTTTGTGATTAATGAAAGCAAAAAATACAGAACATTGTAAGATTGATCAATTTGCCTGGTGGCTTGAGTTTTTCAATAGACATTGCATAGTTTATGCACCTGAACCTTTTATGATGGATCCCACCTGTATCACACATGGTGCAAAACACAGCTCTTAAATTCTAGGGCTCTATCTAGCATATTAATTATTCAGAAACTGGGAATAACTTCCACTAGACTGTAACATATAGAATATTCTTTGTCAGATTACACAGTGTATTTGAGACTACTATAGTATCTCTCTAATCAAAGACCTAAGGCTTGTCTGTTGGGTTTAGCATGTGGATGTATTTCTTTGGATCTAATACATTTGACTCTGCTGTAAAAGGGAATGTGCAGCTGTGATACGATTAACTGCAAGAATGAGAACATATGGTTATAAATGTAATTTCTTGAGTTGTTGAACATCATGTCCATTGTGACCATTAAGGAATCATAAGGCCCTCGAGAAGAGTTGAGGTAATCAGTCTAAGCTGCCAAGGACGAATGCACACTGAAACTCTGACATTAAATTCAGTGTTCACGAAGATCCTGTGAGGACCAATGAACAGTGTTATCAGGCACTCATTTGGCTCAACCTCTGTGTGCTGCCCAGGGGACCAAAGCCTTGTGTTAATGTCATGATAGCGTATGAACACTCCACCATCACAGACTTAAACTCACATTGACAGATGGCCTATTTGGCAGCAGCACTTTAATTAATACCAACGAGGCTTTCAGTTTCCATTTATGTGCTATAATCACTCCATGAAGTCTAGTTTTGTGTGTTTTGTTGTCATATGGAAGTTTGTTTTGCAGCTGCTTATGGCTGGTTTGAAATCTGGCCCCAGAGATTGTATTCGTCTCTTTGAAATAACGGATGGAACTCAAAATAAAATTTGGTTGGCTGCACAAACATTACAAACTAAAATTTTGGCCACATGGCATTTTTGGTATAAACTTTATGTGTGTGAAATCGGGTAGAGGAACACTTGCATGAAAGCAGAGAAAATCATTGCAGTATGCGTATTATCCACTGCACTGTGCAAGCTTAATTTTGTATCAAAATCCTTGTTTAAAAAAAATTATTTGCATAAATATAGGGACATTATTTTTCAAATAGCAGTTAAAACAATTCATAGTGCTTCCTATATATGGTTCGCATTGTGTAATCACAAACAAATCAGAAATGAACCAACATAGCTGCTCATTTTGTCTGCAAACACACCTCTGCAAAATCCCTATTAGATATAATCACTGCATTTTTATTGCGTTTGCAATAATATCCACTAGGAAATGTATTTTACCTGTCAACAGTCTTATCTATGTTCTTCAGCCAGTCACTGATTTCCAAAGAATTTGATATTCAACATTGCCGCAGACATTTTTTCACCGTGTATCAAGCAATCAAATTGATAACAAAGTCTCCATAATCACAAAGGACCAATTCATGTGGTGATAGTTATGAAATATATCTGACTTTCTCTCTATGTGGCAGGAAATAGTAAAACACACTAGGTTCATCCATCTCCTGCTATCACATAAACATTTCCAGGTGGCTATTTTTAGCTCTTACAATTAAATTAGCATAAATCTTCCACCAAGTGCAAAGGACTTCTCACCTTGGCTTCACACAGCAGGAGGAACATTCGCAGAAGGGTATTACATTTTCTTTTTTATGTAACATAGGAAAAATCATAACAGAAGGCTATTAGTTTTCACTTTTTGAAGGACATTTTATCAAGAAAGCTTAGTAATTTAATCCCTTGTCAGTTAACAGAATTACTCTGTGGCAGGCAAATATCTCATTGAAACAAATGTGATTCGTTGCACAAGCTTAATGCCTTAATGCAACAGGTTCCCTTTCATGTCTGTTTCCATATGTTGCTGGGACTGCAATATAGTGACGCTGTCCATGGTGCTGAACTGGACCTTAGCTGAGTCCTTGACAATGCAGAGGCAACTGAAAAGTCTAATTTTTCTCTCTTAAGAATATAATTTACAAAAATAAAGCCTCAAATTGATATCAGAGGGACTCTCCATTTATTTAACTTAACTGAACAATAAAGGCAAACAGGCTGAGTCTTCTGTCAACAACACTGTGGTCAATCTGCACTACAGAATAACCCCATCAGTGATTAATCTTTTTAAAACTTGGATGCTGTGGCCTGGTGGCTATAGCCCCTGGGACAGACACAATGTCTACCAAGTACAGTTAAATACTGGACTCTGGGTAATTTCTGCTTTTATATGTATATAATATATAATACACTTTCAGCTGGCAGGCCACCTCTCTGTGTGAATGGCAAGTGAATTTTGTGAGAAAACAACAGTTATATGTTGAGTCCAGAAGGCTGAGCAGGCCCACCACCTGTCATGTGTTTTATATAAGACACAACAAGTCTCTCCATATTTATTCTAGCCATACTCTGCCTAGCAGGTGTTCACTGGTAGCACAGACACACATGGGCTAGTTCATTCCATAGACACCAGAGGAAAGTATAACCTGGAATACATAGTCAAGTTCATTTTATTTATATAGACCAATTTCCTAAATCATAAATTTGCCTCAAAGAACTTTACAGCCTTTACAGTATCTTCTACACTCAGACCCTAATTTGAATAATTATTCCCCATTATGGACAGTATGGACATGCAATAGATGTCATGAGTACAGAAGAGACGAGGACAGTTAACATAGAAGATCAGCATAACAAAACTCTTGATAGGCTGTAAACATACAGTATAAGGGGAATATGACTGGGATCAACAGCATGTTTTTATTTAGGCCTACAGTACTTGTACTAACAGTGACAGAACAACAATCCATAGCTTAAAAACAACTCTCCCTTGTCTTTATCCATCTCAGCAAAGCAACTGTTTTATTTGCCTTTATGTTGTTATTATTAGGCCTATTAACCCATTGTGCTGTAAAACAGACTCTTAAATTCTCAAAGCATGAATAACACTGAATTAGTTCAAATTGCTGTTACAGGGCTTTTACTGTCATTAGCTTTAAGTCCTGATTGCCCTTTATTTCTTGTTTTATTTCATTAGATTTCAAGCCTCAGTTGCACTGCCTTTGTGTTTTCTTTCATTATTGGAAATGAAATCGAATGGGTGTTGAGTTGAGTGGACCTTGATGACTACAGAAATGTGAACCCTGAAGCCAGAACCACTGCTGTATACACTATACTTAAAATAAGTTTATTACTAATGTAATTGTAGCATAAAAACATTCACTCAAAAATCAAATGCAACCATGATCCAAGACTGAAGCAATCTAATTTATCTAAGCCCTGAATTCTATCAGTGCAGTACAGAAGTGCCTAAAGGTCATAGTCACAGAATTAATTTTTTCTACGGCTTTAATGACATCTGAGTTTCTTTAAAATCTCTGTGGTATAAACAAACATGATGCCTAATGTGGTAAGGCTTATCCATGCATCTGTCTACTATAGTAATGCTATTTTCAAACAACTTTTACATCATAAAATTAATGAGCAAGCATGTTATTGGTATGGTTGTGTTTGCTGTGCCTGCAGGATATCACCTGCTTAGATGTGAAGGAACATCCATTACTGATGTTGACATCAGCATCAGTATCTTCAAAGTTCTTCTTTGGAAAACTGATTTAATGGAATGACATCAACTGTTGCCAAGTTTTACCCTATTTAAAGTACAATCACATCAGCATTTCATAACATTAAGTACAATGCCACTGACAGTCACTAGCTGCAAAGAAAAAAAAAGTCTTTGCTCCAGCAGACCTCCATTCAAAAAGCATCATCAACCCTTTAGAAATACTCGGTTACAGTGATTTCTGTCAAATTCATTCATTTTACTAAGTGTGCTAGTGGTCATTTGTGCTTGATTCATCTGAATACGCATAGTGGGCTTCAGTGTCTGCTGTGTGCTTTTTGATTGACATCTGTGATTGACAGTTTGCTAAGCTGATACTCTCTACCTACTCAGTCAGAATATTTTGGTAGATTAATGTTGGTTATGATACCTGCTTATGTTCCCTTCAGTCCAAGGTAGTGAGACATATTTTTAACCTAAGAAAGGAAACATTAATACTTCATATTTGTAAGATCTTGGCTCCAAACAGAAAACTTGGTGCTGACCATAAGCTTCAAAACTGTTGCATTCAATCCAATGCATGATTCACAACTTACAACTTCCGTCTTTATATACAGTCTGTGATTTCTGAACTATAAACTAAATGGTCTAATAGTGAAACCTGGTCACATTCATCTACAGTATTTATTAAGACTTCAGATACACTGACTGCTGATGAATGCTGCTGGATTAACAATAGTCGAAAAAGTGACAGGTTTGGAAAACAGCTGTGACTGTAGTCCCAGGAGTTAGCATTACTGTTGTTGGCTTGTTTGGAATTGGTCTTCTTCACTTTCTTTATTGTGTTTCTGAACATCAGCCACTATATCTCTACAGCTGTTTTCTATGTAAATTTATTGTACCACACTGACTATTCATGTTACATGTATTTTCTAAGAGATGATACATAATTTGAAGGAGTAAACTGGGTATAATTGCAAAATTAGCAGTGTAACGAACAGGAGGGAGAGAGACAGAAAGAGAGTCAAAGATCTGTGCAGAGTTGGAGTTGGGAGGCTCAATGAGATGATTTGAAAACCTGCAACATTTATTGTTCTTGTCTGGTCATCTTGTAGCTCCCTTATAAAAGGGACTGAGCCATCATCATCAACCATTAAACCATTAACATCATAAAGTCCCTGTGTTTTTCATTTCTGGGTGCTGATACTGTGCAGTGCACAAATTAAGCATGTTTAGAAACAATGACAATAGATGGACTATTCAACAACACTAGAAGGTTTGTTTTGCTCGCATAAGCACCAGATACAGCTAAGTGGGGTTTACTGTACTACAGAGGTCAGTACAATGTGTCAAACATTTGAGCGTTATTCTTTTAACAAGCAACCCATATCATCCTAGTGAAGTGGGCTTAATGCTGCAAACCCCAACCATCTAGGGCTCTGAATTTGTACTTTTAAGAATTAGAGTGATCAAAGTAAAGAAAATATTTCCAGCCCTTCTGTGCTAAACTGTGATTTTTTTGGGTCGCTGCTGTTTTATTGGAAACACAGAGTTTAGAGACTAAAGCACAGTTAAA
>JANJYQ010321648.1:0-12008 GCA_024605255.1 Rastrelliger kanagurta | reverse complement strand
GAGAGAGAGAGAGAGAGAGAGAGAGAGAGAGAGAGAGAGAGAGAGAGAGAGAGAGAATAGCTGTGAGACATCAGACAATTAAAGCTCTTGAAATCAGGGAAGAATGCTGCAGCAAATAAAGAGATGCTGTCCTCTTGCAGGATGAATACACACTTGAAGATCCTTTACAAAATTTATTCTAAGCTCAGCAGCAAAGGACACTTTTTGACTATTTCTTTACAGAATTTAATGTGCCAAAACAGTCCAGCATTCAGTTTTTTTTAGCTGCACTCTAAATCAGATTAACTTCCACTCATCCTCTTTTTTTCGCAGTAATTGTATCACTAAATTGAAAAAGTCGATGTAAAAATTTTCACCACTGACACTATTTTGTGTCATCGAGTTTCATCGATGGCTAGGAACACAAGAAAACTGCACAAGGAGGTACCCTTATGAATCTTCTTGGTGTAATTAGTGGTGGAGAGGTGTATAGAAAAAAGAAGCCTCAAATTAGTCTTGGAGATGCACTGACAAAATCTCCGACTTGACACACGAGCAAGATCAATCCGAAGATCACAGCAAGTCATTTCCTAAATTGTTAGCCCTGAGCTGATAAAAAATAGATTTTACAAGTTGAAGGAATTAGTTGCCCTTAGATTTACCAGGTAATTGCCAGGTGGACGGTGTGTAGACTATTTCTTATGGCAACAGTGATACTGTAGATCAGCAAAAGCTCTCACAGCCACAAGCCTTTCCAGGGCAAGGACCAAACAAGACATCCTGTCTATTGTGTTGAGGACAGTGGAGGAACACATTGCTGACAGCTCAGGGGAATGAAGCATTGTGCCGTCGCTTCATCTGAAGAGACAATGACAGAAGAGAAAAGGCCATTGGAGACAATCTAGACTGAGTGAGTGCGTCTCCATGGTGACATGGTTCACTTTGTCACTTTTTTCGAGTGTGACCTAGTGCTAGCAAGATATTTCTAACAAAGTCTAAACATAGACAGCATCAAACACTGATTAGGTCTTATTTGGATCAATGGATGGCTTAGTGGAACTGTTAAACTGTTAAACTTGAGGAATTACTTTCACTGCTTTACATAAAGGCACACTTGAGGTACAGCCCTGAAGGTGAATTTTGGCTATTTAGACCTCTTGTCAGCTGTTTGTGAGTGTATACTGGCTTAATTATTTAATTGTCCCCTCAATGAGCAATGCAACATTTACACCTGTTAACCTAGTGTCCAATGCTGCACAAATGCACTGATAAAGATGGCAGATCTATGCAATGTTTGTCATAATTATTTTTAAACAAAGGGTTATTGATTTCAGACAAAAGTAGACAATAACATGCTTCTCACCTTTAATTATTGATTTTGCAGGCAATGACTTGTCACATTTTATGTTGATATGGTGAACAATTTACAATCTGCAATCTGTAAACTATGTTACAGTTTACTTGCTTGCTGAAATAATCTAGACTCTAGTGTTTTTAAGTAAATGCAATCTGTTATGATTGTTGCTGCTGACATTAACTTTCCATGTGGATTATTCTAAGGCAGAAGTATGGCTAATTGCAAAAAATGCAACTGCTTTCTTCTTCTATAATATTATGAGACCAAGGACAATTAACCAAAATAGTAAAGTTGTAGCCAGACACTTAAATAATAAACTGAAACTTGTTATTAGGTTCTATAAAGCCAAGGGGAGCCACAGAATTGCTGATAATTCTCTGAAGGATCATAACATTCATTCATGACACACCACATTACACATTGTCATTAGTGAAAAATATTGATTATAGCTACTTCACTTTTAGATGAGAAAAGGATATGAGGTAGCTAATGCTATGCCAAGCGTTGGCCTTGTGGGTAATGCTAGGTTACTACTGTAGCTAATGAGTTAGCCAGGCATGCTATGATTGTCTGCCTTAATTATAATAGACAAACATATTATTTAATAAAACCCTAACCAATCATGCCATCTCAATGTCATGCCATAATGACTATCTCAAATTAGCTGGAGAGGTGATTACTTACTAACTGTCACCAAGTGAATCTTACTTATTATGGTTTTATTAATCAGAATAAAGGAATGAAAAACATATTTCCATTCTCAGTGTCAATAATGAGATAAATGAGCATTTATTATTAGGCTTAATCTTTAAAGGGTAGACATGTTGGCATGTCTCTGTGGTTGATCAAAGCAGCATATTTTTCTTTACTCCATTTTACTAAAATGGGCACATATTCTATTTATAGATAACTCTTTTAGCTCCAGTTAATACTACACCAATCAGCAAAATGAACCATTTTGCTTACAGCCACCTTAAAAATTAATTTTATACAATAAATTGTAACATTATAGTAACAACAACAAGGAGACATTTCTTTAGCTTGACAGTGAGTTTTCATTCAGATACTTTACATAGGATAGGCAGAAATTGCAATACTGTGTTGCTGTCAGTTGTGGAAACAATTTCCAAAGAGGTATGTGACAGAAGAGTGAAAATAGCATATAGAATAGGAAAGTGCACTCAGCCTTGTTGCATAGTGATTTCAGCCTCAACCACAACTGGAATTGAAACATGAGAGAAGTGACCGTAAAAGAATGCCCTTATTGAATTCTTTGAAAGTTTGAAGTGATTTTTCTCTCTATGATTATGGCAGTTCTGACAAACACAATGGCATCAGTGCTGTATAGGTTTTCATAGCAACTGGATATAACAAAGCCTTAAAAGAATGCTGAACTTTCATCGTGCTCTTTTCAAGATTCAACAGCAGGGCATGTTGAAATGAGGCAATTGACTTTACAAGTGGGCTAGTGAAATAAAAAAGGAATACATTATCAGAATATCAGAGATGAGCATTCAAAACATCAGACATGAGCATTCATCTCTTTAAAAGTTGTGTACTCAATGACTTCTCCCAAGGTCAAACTGATGTCCTTGTACTGCAGGTTTTTTTTTTTTTTTTGCTGCATGTGCAATGCTTTGGTGCCGCACCTTAATCCATGTGGTTTTTCATTTTCTTTTAACGTTTCTTCCATGACACCTTGGAGAGTAACTTCATCAGGTGAAATGTATTGTTTCAACATGCCAACCACAGGTGCTTTTTACATAGCCCTTGCACCTTTGTAGGGTTGTTTAAGTATAATAAATTTGAAAAAAAAATCACACTTCTGATCTTTTATGATCTTCCAAAATTAATTTTAAAAGCACTCAACCTATAGAGGCCAGTATTTGTGTCAACATGCTCACCCCCAATTCTAGTGTGGAATTGCTCTTTAAATCCATTTCTCTTCTATGCTCAAAGTGTCTACATTGCTCTCCTCATACAGTATAAGTATCTCCTATCCCGTAGATTTAAGTAGATTGCTGAGTCTTGTTATGTTGCTAAGGCATCCCAATGTTAATTGCTCTATGGTCTGTCCACATATACATCCACCTCAAATATTGGATGGATTATTATAGAATTTGTAGGCATTTGAGGTTCCAAGTAAATGAATGTTATTAAATTTTAGATCATTTTCCTCTACTGCTGTGATCAGTCTGCAATAACAAATCCAACACAGTGGCTCTTTGTATGAATTTCTATTATGTTCTTCCATATCTTGTACCTCTAAAGAGGAATGTTTTAAAATATACTGTGCATGAAACCACCATGCACTTGCTGCCTTTCTTCTGTGTATCTGTTGCCAAATTTTGCTGCAGTCCTTTGGTAAATTAAAGACAAAAGTCATTTCGTGTACTACCTTCCAAACACCAAGCTGAGGGAGAATTTAGCTTCTTAGTTACCAGATATTTTACACAGGATTTGATGAAGATATGTTGTGATCAGAGAAAAATTAGACATGTTGTCTTCCATGTGAAGTTAATTAAAAACTGACGTCAGGATTCAAAGAGCACTACTACAAGAGTGAGCCCCCATTCATTATGAAAATGGGCTTTCATACTTTGTGTTTATGTAAGGGCAGTAACAAAAGATTACAGGAAGTCTTTAATGGCAGAATCATCTCAGAGACAGACATGATACATGTCACAGTCACATGAAGCAGGGCATAGCAAGACAAAGACTTCTTCAGGGATCCTTGTCACATACACAGGTCAGGTCAAAGTGTTTTTGATGTTCTTAACAAAAAGTCAAGAGAAATATGTGATGCCACATCTCCTGCTCAGATCGAGGCCTGAGTGTCATGTGTTTTTCATCAGATAACACATGATTGCTACTTCAGTCTAAAGACAGAATAGGCCTATACAGTATATTAAATGTATAAGCAAGACATCAGTGGTATTCCAATGTATGTAACACAACTGACGCTACTGTTGTTTTATATTTGATGGAGAAACAGATATTATAATATTTACAGTTTGTTTCAGATCTGTTGTATCCAAAAGATCAGATAATGCCAGCTTATCTCTCCAGCCATGACCATGATTATAATCATACTCTGTTTCTCTGCCTGTCCTTTTGTTTCCAATAGATCTTCATACTGTTTTGTCAAAGATATAGTTTAGGGAGATATAAGCTTTTGGAGCCTTTGTGAGATGTTTGGACTTTTTGTCTATGGACTCAACACAGTCACCACACCCTCTGCTTAGTGTCCCTGACCCTGGACCACAATGTCTCCCTTTTGAATTCGGCTGGGGACCTTTGTTAGATGTCTCTCTCGCTTCCATCATTTCCTGTCATCTCTCTTTTGTCACCTATAATAAAGGCATTAAATGCCCACAAAATACAATTTGATAATTCATCTAAAATATTTGCTAATTGTGTGGTAAACAAAATATGACTTTAGAGGGTTGTTTAATTGAAGCAACAAATGCAAGATGCAAGGTTTCGAAATAAGTGTTTCTGAAAGGACAGTGGCAGACAAAGCAAAGGACAGGTTAGTCCATGTAATGTTTTAAATGCTTTCTACAGATTGCTAGGAGAGAAAACCTTCTACACCAAGAGTCTTTATTTGTGAGTAGTTAGAAATATATGTCCCCACAGCTGGATAAATCACTCTGGAGATTGCAGAGCCTCTGAAAATGCTATGTTTATGTAATTGAATTCTGTCAGCCCAACAGATTTGTCATTATAGAATCTGCTAAATATAGAGGTGAGTGAAGCTCTCATCTAACCTCATAAAAAGGATGTCAAGGATTTCCAGGATGAAGTAGCAAAGCCGCTGAGGAGTAGAGGACAAGGAGGGGAGAGATATTTCCAGAGAGGAGAAAAAGAAATTTTCACAGGTCACTGTTTCAACAGGTGGAATGCTTTAAACTATATATGTTACCCAGAATCTATCCTGAATACAATAAACATTAAGTGAAACTCACATACATTTTGGGCAAAATTAGATTGTTTGGTTATATGTTTTTTTTCCCAAACAATTAATTAGTGCATGTGGGGTTTGCTTTTTCAATTGTGTATTGTGTAATATTTTCCTGATTGGGCATTTGAAAGATCACAATATTAGTTGTCACACTATCAACAGTGATCTATATGAGGAATGTTTATTGGTCAGATCATCATCATTGCATTAAGACTGTAGTTAGTGGTAGTTACTTTATTTTCCTAATCAGAGCTGATTTACTGAGACTCCTTATGCATTCTCCTCCTTCTGTGTGCATCACTTATCGAATAGACACACTAGCCTGGAAGCGCAGTTGGCTCGACATCTGAGACATGATTTTTGTGCTATCAGTGAAGTGCACTGATCTCCTGCATATGCATATGCATTTTGGTTGTAGGCTGTACAAATAGCAGAAGCAGATATCTTTAGTGTCACCGATTAGGCATTCCTCTAGTTTTACTAATGTTCTAAGAGTTAGCAGAGTTCAGTTCCCCATCTCACGGTTTGAGGCTCATCATATTTTGTTTGTTTTATCAACCTTCTGCATGCAAGTTTGACATGCAGTTATGTGCTCAGATATGACACACTGGAAATTACTTATGCAGACTTTGCTATGTGTTATACAACTGGCTTAGTTGTGTTGGACTTCACCAGCTGATTTTCACATAACCCATGTACACTACACTGACCTTTTGGAGCAACACATTTCATGGGAAATACCAGCTTTGCCAATTCTGGATCTAATCTCTGAGCATCAATGAATTTGGAAGAAAAAGGAATCACAAGGAGGAAGTTGCAGAGATAAGGAGATAAGTTCCTATTAGCTGTTTTTACTTTGTCAAATGTGCACTCACTACAATTTTCTACATTGATTGACGTTGACTCTGAACACTGGTTTGCAAGCATATTTTGTTTCACTGAAACAATGGTGAGGACATTACGGTGAGGGTAAGTAGATTAACACGTTTTAACGGTGACACATAACAAAAAAATAAATAAATAAAGGGAAGGCTGTGCATGACTGTGAATGACAAATGGCAAAATAATTAAATTATTCATATGTCGTTCTATTCTCACAATCTGCTTTGTGAGTTTAAACAATTGAGAGTGATTCTTTCCTTTGACACTTCCCTGTCAGACAGCTACAACAATACTATGTCAAGAGCAACTGATCAACCTGTCTTTCTGCTTAGGGATTTCGAATGAGTGAATGAATGAAAAAGTTTATTTTGATTACAATAATCATCACACATACTTCCACAAACCAATTTAAATCAAACAAGCTGTAACTGAAAAAGGAATAGGCAGAAGCCAAAACTTGTTTTTGCCTATCCTTTCATTTCAACATTATTGTGACTACTATCTCCAACACAACTGGACAGAATAAAGGACTAGTGTTTTGGAAACATGCAGGGTACATACGTATGTCTCTAAGCCCTCCCTTTTTTTTCAGACCATAATGTGATATTACTGCTGCCAAAATGCAGGCAACAATTAAAAGTAGATAAGATCCATTCAGAAATCATCCAGGTTTGGAATAATAATTCTGAGGAAATGTTGAGGGGGTGTTTTGAGCTCAATGATTGGCTACTCATACATATGATTTTGTACTGGTAGCAGTATTTCAACTAAACAGGTCAGACTCTATCCTAATGCCTAATGACAAACACTGAGTCACTAGAGAACTGAAACACTATTTCAATGTAAAAAAAAAAGGCATTTATACAGGGAGACAAAAAACATGAATTGAATTGAAAAGGGAGCTGAACCAAAATAAAAAAATCTGGCCAAGCTTTGCTACAAAAATAAGATAGAGGAGAGCTTCACCAGGGGAAATGGCAAGGTATGAACACCATGATGGGTAGAGCTCAGAAACTATCCCTGATCTGTTCAGATCCCACCTCCTTCGCAGAGCACCTGAACACCATCTATGCCAGGTTCAATGGGACTTACCCTGTGGAGGACTGGACCACAATCAACACCAGCTACACCCCTTCACTAATCAGTGTGGAGTAGTGGAAAGTTGTTTCCTCTCCAAGCTACACCAGAGGATATCTCCTAGACTGGACAGGCTCAAGGCCATGTACTGAAAGTGTGCATGGCTCAGCTGGATAGTGCCATGGCACAGCTCTTCTGTCTCTGTGTGAATGCCAGCTTCGCCCCTAGAGCGTACAACAACAACCATCATCCCTGATCCCAAAAAAATTCCATGACACAGCCATGAACAATTTCAGGCCTATAGCAATCATATCAGTTCACTGCCAATGCATGAAGGTGGTGGTTGCTGAGGAGCTTACCAGCTTTGCCAGTTTGCCTACAAGGTGAAACAGGGAGTTAAAGATGCCAGCCCAACTTTTCAGGATACAGTAGCCAGGTTCCTCTCCAAACTCACATGTTGGGATTTTCATCTGCTTTTGACACAGTAAACATGAACATATTTCAGCACTGCCTCAAAGAACTCCATGTCAAAACAACACTGACATTGACTGCCATCTGTCCTTTACATTACATGAGGATAGGAGTTTATAAAAAAAGACCCAATAGTGCATGCTTATACTGAGGAGACTAAAAGGACAATACATTTTAACAGCAGTACACTGGTCACTCACTGTATCAGTCCTCACATTTAACATTGCATCCTGGTACAACTTCCTCATAGAGAAAAGCAATAAAAAAAAGTCACAAGAATCATCAAGTATGCAACCAAAATCAGCAGCACCACTCAAAGCCAAATCTCAGACCTTCACACAGTTAAAAGAAAAGCAGACTCTATTGCTAAGGACCCTTCAGACCTCCTTCACTACTCCTTTCAGCTTCACCTATCAGGTATCCGATTCAGAGAACCTCTAGCCAAGAAGAGAAAAAGAGAAGGTCTTATATTCCCATTGCAATATCAATTTTAAACAAGGCCAAATAGATGGTCACTACTTTTTAATGCCTCTCTTATATATTTATGGAATTGATTGTGTTTTAATGTGATTTTGTATGAGTCCTTTTTCATGGATGTTTCTGTGAGCCCTTAACTTCAGACAAATCTCTTTCATTTTGTGAAAGACAATTAATTTTTTTGAGCCTTGAATTTTGAATGAAGGAAGTTTGTGGTGGAAGAATAGAAATCAATTTAATCTGTATTCTATAGTTACAGCAGACAAATGAAAATCATAGACAGGAGCTGTACTGACTAAGTTCAAAGACAAAGCTTTTTGGTTTCTTTGGGAAGAAAAAGAAATAATAATTATTATGATTGTTGCAGTTTTTCAATTTGGGTGGGTAATAGTTTAAAAACATTTACCGCTTACATTTAATTCTTGCATGAAGGTAAAAAGGTAAAAAATTGTGCCTTTATGTATACAATTACCCTCTTGTATGTTTTGACCATGGCCATTCGGTGCAGGCCTGTGGCTAGTAGCATGCTAATCATTAATATTCAGTAATGAGTGAGTGTTTGGCGAAAACAGCCCAAGGGCAGATGTCTGATTGCAATAGCCATTCAATGTATTCTGTAATTACTTCTTTGTATAGTAGCTCTCATTGGCACTGTCAGAGTCTCCTTTAGAAATAAGCTATAGAAACATTACAGCCAGAGGGATAAGCATGAATTAGCGGGAAACAAAGCCTGCACGTATTTCACTGTTTACCTGATTGTTCTCCTAGAGTTGTATCAGAGTTGTATTAACTTACTGCTCATGCAAACTAAACATTTCTTTCTCCTATTGCTTCCCTATTAATACCATACAACTTGCAAATCACAAGGTGGCCTTTATTGGGAAGCAGCCCCAGGAAAGGACTGATGGACTAGAAAGACTGAAAGGTACAGAATTACTGTATAAATTTAACGTGAAAGACAACAAACACAAACAAACCTTTTAAATTCAAAACGTATTTGATCCTTTTTCACAAGATTGAGTGACATCTGCCAGGAAACCACTGATATTAATCCTCAGAGAATCTCAGTCACAACTTCTGATTCAAATCACAAGTTAATGAAACAACAAAAGGTTCAGATACTACAAGCAGGCTTGAGATCTCTCAAGGCTTAAAATCAATAGTGGCAATCACTGTTAGATGTGAGGTGACATCTGTGTGAAAAAAACAAATCTATGCAGTCTCCTGAATATTTCTGTTAAGAATTGACAACAGTAATTCAGATGTGCACAATAAGGGTCAGCGTGGTATACACAATGTCATGAGCTTGTAGCAGCACTCTTCATATTGGAACCCTTTGCAGCTAATAAGTGCCATTGAATTAAGCCAAAAGCACAACTGACAGTGATGACTAGTTATGGGCCACTTAGAAAAATTCAGAAACCACAGTGGTGTCCAAACAAGCTAATCAAATGCACTATAATATGATGAGTCCAATAAGATGTTTAATGGCCCTCAAGATATGGGAATCATATCATCTCTCCACAAAGTTCCAGTTCAATACTGAACTTAAGGATTCTGATGTAGCTGCATTGAGACACAACTGTCGGTTTACACTAACAAAGATAAGTATGTTTAATTAAAAAAGAATTATAGTTTTAATGGTGTGGATTTGTATGTATGCCTACTGGCACACTGAGATACAGTAAATATTAAAAATGAGAGGCTTATATAGTTAAATATGTGTGTAATTACACACTGAACAAGCAAGCAAGTAATTTCTCATTTTATTATGACTTCAGCAGTGGCAGCTATTTTATTGCTGGATTTTAGTGGTGAATCCCTCTGCCGATCACTAGCACAACAAAATAAATCAGTTTGAAGTCTTCTGTGAACACATAAGCTAGAAAAGAAAGAGCCAAAGATAAGACATAAAGGTACTCCATGACCAAAATGTGATAAAGAATATACAGAACTACTCAAGTGGATATGATAAAAGCAAGAGAGGATTTTCTAATTTCAGCCTCTGATCGCCTCTCATCGCCAGCATCAACAAACAGTCAAGCAGAAAAAGAAGAGAAGAACATATCTAGTAGAGTTCAATGTTCAAACTTCAATGTTGAAAATAATCTAATATGAAATGTAATTAATTAATTGTAAATTAGCAAACAAAAGCAACTTACTGTAAGCAATAAGTCAACATCAAAGCAAACAAAACTCAATCACAGATAAAATATCATGAGTTGAATATCGGTGACATGGTACAATCTGATTTACACACTGCTAATATAAACGGCTGACTTAAAAGATATTTTCATATTGTAAACAAATCAAGTCAAAATACTAAGGATAGTTCAGTCACAACTCTATTCAGCTTCCATATTTTATTGAGTTTTTTTTTATTATATTAAATAGCACACAGATTTTTTTTCTTTGCGTTGAAGAAACAAAGAATTATGGCAAAAGTCCAGCATCAACTTCATTTTACACCAAACAGTCATCTTCAAGTAGCTCACAGCAATACAAAGTCTACCAACATTAAATTTAGATGCTTTCATAGTGCTGTAAATGATTATTGCTTCAGATGTTCTGTTTAAAATCCATCATGGTCAAGCTTTTTGCAGCCAATCGGACAGTTGGTGTCATGTGACATGTGAAAACCTGTTGTACTGGATTGTTGAGTTCTAATATTCAAACAAATGTGCTGGACAGTCATAGCACATTATTATTCTGTCGCTCATGGAACGACCAATCTGCTGGTCCAAGCTGCTATTTATTAAGGACTTCTTCAAAGTGGAGAGAGCCTTTTGATTTCCAAAGTTGATACAATACACTTGCTAGATTTACTCCTCCAGTTTGGCTTGCCATTTTCTCTTATTGACTGCTCAATCATATTTCAATGGTTATAGAAGATTTGTTTTAATATATATGGGTTATCTTATGATCTTAAGTTTTTGTAAAGTTTCTCCAATTGATGCTGGACCAGAACTATAAAAAAGAGGCCAACTCCCTCCCCCAAAAAATGTTTCTTTTAGTAACCTGAAGTAAGCTTACAGGGCTACGTATTGCTGGGATAAAAATTCTAGAAAAGAGAGCTGAAAAGCTGAAAAAGTATGGGAAAGCAAAAGTGAACAACTGTCATGGGATAGCACTTTTGGATTTTCACTGAATCAGAAGCTGAATCTTATTGACAGTTCAATGGTACTATGTAACAATGTTGTTCAAATACACAGAAATTGCCCCAAACAGCCGTTCTCTGTGTTCTCCATTTCACTGTATTTCATTTCTCTGGGTTTCATGACTCCTTTTTTCCAGCTAGGTTTTGGCATTCGCAAACAAGTTAAACCCAGGATGGGAATTGAACTGAGACACAGAATGAACGTTTCTTACACTACAGGATGAATCACACTTTCATGAGGTGCACAGTAGAAACAGAGGCACTTGGCGTTGCTGTGAAGATGTGCCATTTGGTTTCATCCGTGGTCCTTACTGGGGCATAACTCGTGTGGGGGATTTAATATTCCTCTGGCTATATTTTTTCTTTCCAGGTTTTTAACCTGTTAAGATTAAATTGCTAGGCTGGATTCAACAGATGCAATGTCAAAAGTTTGATCGTCAGAGGAATTCGAAAGATATGTTCATTAATATTATAAAATTAATTATATTCCTCCAATATCTCTGGACATCATAAGCACCAACAACATACTCAGTTTATTGGCTGACTGACATTAGATGAGTTTAGGATACCTACATACACACATTATACCCTATTATGACAAGGGTTTTCATACATCACAGCAGCATTTCGGATTATTTTTTTCT
>JANJYQ010319949.1:0-11563 GCA_024605255.1 Rastrelliger kanagurta | reverse complement strand
TCCATGCCTGTCCTTCTTCTATGAATACTTGTGCTTTCTGTCTTGCTTCCTCCTTCCATCATGTTGGTGATTATTTAGAGCATGTTATGGGGATAAATGTCAGTGTGAGATTTCTCCACCCTGCAGAGCTCGCCCGCCTACATCGGGGGGACTCCTGCTTCCTGAGGAGATCCTGTTAATAAGGCAAAAAGCTACCAGAACAGTGTGTCCTCTGTCTGTGTTTCATGGTGTTTTTTCAGGGTGGTGGGGGGGTTGTAGTGTGGAGACATGGCTGCTATGTGGTGATTTATTTAAAGACAGCAACCTGGTTGTCACTGGGATAGAGGGAACTCTGCTGCCCAGCTGCTGCATAACTTAAAAACCGTTATCTCCTTCTGAATGGGTGTGTGAACAGCACTATGAGCAGCAACCGGATTATGAAAGGGGATGCTAGGCAACATTAAAAAGAAGCTCCGCGAGCCCTCGATCTTGTTTGTTGTTGTCTAATGAGATTGACGTCTTCTATTTTTGTTTGTGTAATAAAATGTAAGGAATTTAAGACTGAGCCTCAGTGACTGTCTCGTGCTACGGTCCAGGGAAAATAAAAGTTCTCCCTCCATTGCTCCACAGAACTTTCCATCTGCTACAATCATTATGTCATCATGGCCAAGAGATTTCTAATCCAACTTTTTCGGTCATTGACTTTTTGTAAATTTTGAAGCGAAGAGTCACTTGATGTGGGGCTGAGAGAGCCTTTGTGGAAGCTCACTCTCACAAACTTTTCAAAGGGAAACCTCAAGTCATAAACAGACTTCCTTCAAAGGGGCATATGTTTAGGGCAGGGTGATTTTTGTGCTTTGAGGTCTTTTTCAAGAACTTTGCCGTAAAGATAATATTTGATTGTAAAATGCAAAAAACCATACGTGCCTTTTAAAGGTAATCAGATGAATGAATGAACGTCCAAGTCGTTTTATGTGTTTTTTCGAGGGCTGCGATTAAACACCCACTGTGTTTGCATCATAGTTATTGTTCAAGAAAAACGCTGCACATCAAAAAAAATAGCAAGTGAATAATACAATACAATAGGCAAAAGACTGTTATCAATAATCACAAATTGTTTGTGCAACTTCACAATAACAGCTGTCATCATGTGTCAGTAGTAGCTACCAGCAGAGCCAATATGCATCTAAAGTAACTACTCATCATTAAAAATAAACAGATAACATTGCAGTTAACCTGCACTAGGTGGTGTTACTGGTTTTCACTCAGCTAATAACTTCAGAATTTCACCAGCAGCTTCCCAAGAGATCGTCGTAAACCCAACGTTGCTCCTCCACTGACGATTTCCTGCAGAGCTAGTTTGTTTCGTCTACAGCATTTATGCGAATCCTGGAAAGTAAGCTAGAACCAACATGATTTTAATGGTTCTCTGCAGTCAGCAGTTCACATGTGTTTTTTTCTTTCTAGCGGCTATGAAAGAGCTTCTTGTTAAGGTAGTTAACAAGGAGAGTAATGTATCCATACGTTTGTGCAAGCTTGTAAAAATTTCTGGCTTGGCAACACAGCAAATGTAAAACACATTTTTGGAAAAAGACATAATTCTTTCTCCCACTTCTGGAGAAATGTGTTTGTATGGCTTTTTTTTCTTTTCTTTTTTTTTCCTTGTTTGTGTCAACAAGATGACACTGGAGTCTCTGTCAGTTTAATGACCATGTTTGTCTGTACAAATAGAGGAGCACTATGAGTAACACATGATTGGCATGTGAAAGAGAGTAAACCTGAGAGTTTTACAGGTGCAATGCCTGGGCTGATGCACCATGTGGGAATGCTCAGAGAATATTTATAGAAATCTGTCCTGTTGGCCTCTGTGGAATGCCAAGATATGTGTGGTAGCGAATGCCTTCTCTCAACATCAGCCTTCAAATTCTGCACTTTCTCAACTTTGACTTTTTCTGTGTTGGATTATTTTGTCTCCCACATGTCTGCAAAGGCAGGAATTACCTTAAGATATACTAAATAAGAACCATATGACAGCTCATTAACCAATTTGTGTGTCTCTGTCTATCATAAAAAACATGTAACACAACTCCCCAGAATGAATTAGACTGTGTTTAATTAGGTGTCTGCGTTCCTCTCACCGCTGTCTAGCTCCTCAAGCAAGTCTGGACACAGCGAGGTGGAGAAGGACGGAGGATCATCCACAAGCGAGCCTGCGGCTCCAGAATGCGACCGCCATGTTTACAAGAGTGTCCTAGAAGGCGGCGACATTCCCTTACAAGGTCTACGGGCCCTAAACAAGCGCCATGGCAGCTCCTCCTCCTCTAAAGGTAGGACACAAACCACTTAAAACATGAGGCCAATAAAATGTCAGGTGTGTCTGTTTACATATGTGTACGGTGGGATAGACACCATTAAAGGCCTTTCCTGCTGAGACAGAACCAATGAGTTACAGACACCCTTGGACCATTGAAAGTGTCAGACAGGGGTACATGTGTTTCCGTTTACCTTTTTGTTGGAATCCACACATTTTCTTTACTCCCAGATGTCACCGCATTGGCCAGTCACCTCGCAGCATTCATTCCCCTAGCAGCTTTTGATTTATTATTGATGCCATGGATGTTTTCATCAAACGTGTGCCGGCCATCTGCTTTGGAAAACTCATGGAGAGAGCGAGGTTGTCTTTCTAAGTCGATGGAACCTAACCTTGGGGATTTTCCCCCCTCTTGCTCCAGTTGTGAGCCGCCAGTCGCTAGGCAGGCTTAGGGCAAGACTCCAGAGCGTTCCAGAGCCAGGGAGGGGATGGATGAGAAGGGACGAACGAGATAAACAGAGCTGTGCTCTTCACAACCCGGCAGGACAGGGGTGAGATAAACAGGAGGGACACAGAGGGTGGGCAGGCATGAGGAAGTCAGCTGTCAGTGTGAGGTCAGGGGCAGGAATGCCTGTGCACATGGCCAGGGAGAGAAACGCTGGGGGAGGAGAGGAGACGAGAGGAGATGTATGGAAGAGAAAGGAAGGGACAGATCAGTCTCAGGGGCAGTGTGACCCTACATATGGACATCTGGGAAGACACACAAGAGAAATAAAGTTTCCGCTTAAGGTTAAAGTTCAGTATATTTCCGCAACATCTTATCTAAAAGCCAAATGAGGATACTTGAAAAGAAATTTAATTCAGTTCATATCAGAAAAACCTTGGAGCAAATATATGCCAAGATAGTTGTGCTTCAGCTGTTGAACTAGAAACCCATGCAGTAAATGGATTTGGCACCCTGGTCAACTGACTAGCACGCTCCTTCATTAGCCAGCCAGAGGCACCACCTAGATCATTAGAGTCTGTTACTTGTTACTGTTCTTAAGGCAGAAGGTAAAGCGTAGACAACCCCAAAGAAATAACAGAGCGCTAGAAACCAAACACTTGATCATGTGTTTGTGTCATGTGCTCATAAAATTTGAAAAAAAAATCCCTATTAATCTTAGTGTTTTAAAGAACTGAGCCTCCTTTAGGGCTTATTTGTGGCCAGAATAATAACTCTTTAATTCCCACATTCAGTAGATATGGTAATATCAAGTTAACTTCCTCACTGTGTTTGTGTTTGGTAGATACGAGTGTGACAGATGGGTCACTCATGCTTCAGAAGTGTCCCACAGCATGTGAAAGTTGTTGTGTCATTTCCTACCTCCATCTGTGGCGCTATCATGAGCCCCCCACTACAGCCCGGAAGTGACACAGAGTATTTCTCCGAGGGTTTTGACAGTCGTGTTTTACCGGGCAGGTTGACTCAGGATACATTTTTTATTTACAACCGTGTATGGGGAGTGCTATATTAACAGCCGCGCCACAGGCCATTTATCATAGCGGCCCTGAGTCTAATTGCTAAAAGTAGAGGAGAATATATGTGAGGGGTTGAAGTGGGTCATGCAGCGGTCATGTGGGAGAACATTTTAACTGTAACATGAACTGATGGAAATATTTGAATGAGTTTGGAGGGTTTTTTTTCTTCCTTTTTGTTGTTAAATTGTATTGATACTGCAGTCAGTGTTGAGAATTCCTATACGTGACCTCCAACATCACATAACATTTCATGGCATATTGCTCTTTTAATACTTTACTATACCTTCCACTGCTTATGTTGCTGTTTGCAATGATACTGATTATATAGGATTCTGTTTGATTGTAGATTTCCCCTTATTCCATTTTAACAAAGTTCTTCATGTAACACTGCAGTACCATGCTGTTAAAATAACAGTCATCTATTATTTAATGTACACAGCATCAAGTCTGAATCCTCTTTTCATCCACTTTTAATGGAACTTAGTCTTTATTTTAGAAACGTGCCTGACTCTGTTTTAGTGTGTATGTGTGTGAACTTGTGACCATTGTAATCTAATATGTTGTTTATTCTGTTGTCCTGCATGCTTGCCAGTGGATTATAAAGGTGGGAATGGCTATATAATTTCACCCTGCTCCTCTGTAAATAGTCGATCAGTTCTTGCCAGTAATGCAATAGGTAACCAGTGTAAGAGTAAGAAGCCTCTATCTGCTGCCAAAGCCTGCATACCCCAAATCCTGCCCTCTAAGTTCAAGCCCAAACTACTGCCGCCCAGTGGTGACAGCCAGGACAGCAGGACTCAACCTGTGAGGCACCCAAAGGCTCACAGCTGTGAGGCTCTGTATACAGGGACATGTGATCCAGACTGTGCCGGAGCCGAGGAAAGGGAGAGTGGACAGCATCCAGGCTCCAAGTCCAGCTGTGGCATTGAGTGTGCTGACGGCCTCAGGAATGTTTCCCCTGCAATTAGGAGGAGTGCATCTGAATTTTCAAGCCTGTACAGGACCATGCATCACATCCAACGGCCCAGCTCGGTTGGCTGCAGTCCTAACGGCAGCGTTCGTAGCCTGGCCTCCCTTTTTGAGAGGGCAAAGGGCGACGGGGCTGAAAGGTCAGAGGCTGGTGACGGGGGTGACATTCCACGGGACGCCGTGTCGTCACGGGTCAGTGAGTTTGAAATGATCATTCAGCGCTCCAGCTCAGCGCCCAGTCGCTCCTCCTCCCTGCCTACCCTGCACTCCACACACAGCCACAGCCACAGCCCCGCCCACCTCTACATGGCGGCTGCAGTGTCAGCGGAGTCCCTAATGGTAGCTGACACCACCCAGACGGATGCCAGCTCCCCGGTTGAAGCAGAGAGTGGGCGCAACGAGGACGAGCGCTTCTCACCAGGCAATGTGACTGTGGAGGAGGGCTTCACCTTCCCAGAGAACGGACACAGTGTGAGGACTGAGTCCCCCTCTGCCATTGAGGCGGAGGTCGAGCAGATTTTCAGGAACAGTTCTCCAGAACTGACCCACCCAGCTGTCAATGAATCCAAGAGCCCCTTAACCTTGCTTACAGCATCCCCTCCACAACACAACCACCACCAGTATCACCACCTCCTGAACCATCACCTCCACCTCAAACCCAGCAAATGCAAAGGTTCCTGCCCAGCTTCCTATACCCGCTTCACCACCATTCTCAGGCACGAGCGCCAGCAGGCCACAGCACAGCAGGAGCGCCCTCCACCTGCAGAGAAGAGGACCACACTGCCTGGTAACCTCTTCCTCATGGGCCCTGCTCCCTTCAGGTTACGGAAGAACCCACAGTCACACCAGGCCCGAAGAACGCTGTTAGCCACCAAGGTGACAGCGAACACCCGCAGGCCCTGCAGCGTGTCCCCCGAACCCCGCCCTCTGATCCCTCAGCGCCTATCCTCCCTGGAGGTCCTGGAGAGACTGAGTAATGGGGAGGGAGGCAACACTGACCACCTGAGTAACGGGCAGGGCTACGACGCCAACGGGAACCTACTGCAGCCGCTGGCAGCTCACCGCAGAGGTGGCTATCTCCATCCCTTCACCACTGTCACCCTCCTCCTCTCTCCTTGTGTGGTCACTCATTTATTCCGACTCTATCTTCACCTTGTGTCCCTTCTCTCCACAAAGCAACGCCGCCACCCCTCCATCTCTAGTCTGTGTGCTGTGTTTACAAAGTGACAGGGAAGCCTCCATATCATTCTGAGTTTGCTGTTTGGTGCTCTTCCCATTTCACTGTGAATGAGTATGGTCCCCACAAACTCATCTAAACACCTCAGTGACTGTAGGAGGTTCAGGCAGCTTTTGGTAATGTATATATCTTCTGGTGGCATCAGATTTGAGTTGTATGCAAGCGTAGAGTGATAGAAGTGCATAAGCATTACATTGATACAAGAATTAGTATCAATAAAACCTCATTTTTTGGGTTTCTGTTTACTATCCTTTAATGCTTCACCTTAAAATGAAAACATCTGGCTTTACAAACTACAATTCACCTGTAATGTTTATGATACAACATTGCATACTCTCTCTCAAACTGATGTCTCACCATATCTGTATTTGCTTTGATGTTATTTTTTTTTTCTATATTTTGGAGACCGTTCATGTCTACCATCTTTCATTCCCACACTCTGAAGGTTTGTCTTAGCCGGATAAGGTTTTTTTTTTTTTCCTGTTTTGATTTCTTTATGTAACAGCAGGTACTTGGTTCATGTACAAGCTGTACAAAGAGCCGAAAAAAAAACATGAATAGTTGTTTCTTGTGGCCCCTCGCCGGGATACAGAATGAAACATCTATGGTGGCATGGCGAATAAATTTAGTACTGAAGCTTTTCTATCTGATGCAGTAAAAATAATGGATGCTGGTTGGTCGATCAACATCAGTAAAACCATGATTTCATGTTTGTTTTCTTTTGGCCGAGACACAGTAGGTCGCATACTTTGTTTTTTATTTGTTGTTGTATTTTTTTTTTTCATGAACACACATCGGATCATTATGTGTTTGTTCCTATGTGCATGCAGGGTTTACATTTGGCTTTTTTTGATATTTGTGTGTGTGTGCGCGTGTGTATGTGTGTGCTTTTTCTTTTAGTGCTGGAGAGATGACATCATTTGTTTAAAGCATGCGTGGTTGTAATTATTGTATAATTTCTTTTAGAATTCTGTTCATTGGAATTAAGGAGTTGACTGCAATATCATCATCTTCTGTTTGTAAAGTTTTGTTCTTTAATTGGGTTTGCCTCTGAGGTGGACTGTGAAAATGCTTCATGGTGTAATCCGCTTTATGTCTCTGTTACAGACTCGTCCCCAGCACACGGGGAGAGCCCGGATGAAGTGTTGAGGAGGCGTCATGGGGACAAAGAGGTGAATTTCCTTTTTAAATTTAACCCAAGCTTTCATAAATTACACCTGTTATAGTGAAGAGACGTGTGTTATGAATGAGGAAATCATATATTTTACATCACAAAAAAGAATGTATCAAATGAATAATAAAAGAGTAGAAGAGACCCCATATCTGGAGGGACAAACAATTCAGTCTGTTTCCCTGGCAGAAAATGTTGGAGGAGCAGCGGCGGCTGAAGCGGGAACAGGAAGAGGCTGACACAGCGTCAAGGCGACACACGGGCATTGTGCCGACACACCACCAGTTCATCACCAATGAGCGCTTCGGAGACCTGCTCAACATCACAGATAACTCGGAGAAAAGGAAATCGGGCGTAGAGGTACAATGAAGGGCTGCGTCTTATCCTTCTGTAAGCAGGAAAGAGACGGCAGCTGCTTTGACAGTTTGTGTGTGAGTCAGACTGTGTGTGTTTATGTGTGTGTATGTGTCTGTGGGGCAGGGGGTGGTGATGGGTTTGTCAGCGGGATTTCTACAGACACAGATGGCTTTTCTTCTCCAGGTCAAAAATTCAAAGGGTGAGAGAGCAGCGATAGAAAGGCAAAAAATATGACTCAAGTTCACCACTCAATGTTTCCAAATGACTTCCAGGCTTAACATATCTGCAGCGGATCAGTGAGGGACCAATATTCACATCATTTGAGTCGGTCGCACCCTTATTGTGTTTACCAAGGTGTGTCTGTTCTTTTGGCAGGCCACTCTCACAGTAAACAACCCACAGTAGCTTCAAACAGAGATTTCTCCAGAGGACAAGGAACACAGTCACATGTGTGTCATTCCTGGCGTTGCTAAAATATTTATGCACAGAGGGAGCACTGAAAAGACGACTCAAGCCAGGCAGATTTAAAGTTCACAACAAATACCAGAAAGTTAAAAATTATAGTTGCCAAGAACAGAGAAGGATGTGCATATACAAGAGTCTTTTGTCTATTTGAGGGGGGGAAAAAATCTTTTCTAGTTTTTTGACATTCTTTTTTTTTTTTCTATATCTACACAGAGAACTCCAGCTATGGCACGCTTTGACTTCAGAGCAGAAACTCTAAAGTAAGTAGAAGTAATCTGAGCTTGTGCGTGTACTGTATGTGGGCGAACAAGTACAATATCAGTCTCAAAAAGTGATACTGCTAAAGTAATCTGTGAGGTTAGTAACTCCTGATGAAGCGGTAACAAAAAAAAAAAAATTCACACAATCACAGGAAATAACTGTTATAGTAGTGATAATCTGTATATTCCCAAAATGTGAACAAACCTCACCCCTTTTATACTCCAGGCAAATTTAGCCAAGAAGTAGTGTTAGGCAAAGGTCTGCATGAACTCACTGACTTCATTTTCATACTGTAAAATATGATTCCTGTCCCTAATCTCTCTGCGACATCTTTTATAGGGAGTTACCGTTTCAGAAGGGAGACATCGTGTACATCATCCGACAGGTGGATCAGAACTGGTATGAAGGAGAGCATCACGGGAGAGTCGGAATTTTCCCTCGAAGTTACGTCGAGGTATTAAGGGCTCTCGCTTCCCTTCCCAAAATACACTTGTTTGTACAGTGATTCATAAAAATAGTTGATTTATTTCATTCCTAGTGCATTTCTGTAGACTGAAATTTTGTGGAACTCATAGTTGGATTGTGATTTCGTTTTCTTACTTTTATCATTTTTTTATTTTTTGCCTTCTCGTGCAGCTCCTGCCACCCACAGAAAAAGCCCAGCCAAAGAAAAGCGTCCCAGTGCAGGTGTTGGAATACGGAGATGCTATTGCCCGCTTCAACTTCACTGGAGACACAGTGGTGGAAATGTCCTTCAGAAAGGTGAGAAGAATTAATCATTATAATTATATTAAATAGAGACACTTCACTTATCTAAAGAACATTTAAAATTTATGAATGGTCTTCTGAACCTAACAAATGTGTGTGTGCGTGTTTGTGTGTGTGTGTGTGTGTGTGTGTGGATACAGGGGGAGAGGATCACGCTGATTCGTAGAGTGGATGAGAACTGGTATGAAGGCAAAATCTCAGGCACCAACCGTCAAGGTATCTTCCCTGTCACCTACGTAGAAGTGAACAAACGACCACGCGTCAAAAACGGGTTAGAGTACCCTGACCCCCCCGTCAGCCAGTCCCCACAGCGCAGCACCAACGCATCTCCTCAGGTAAGAACTCAAAGTCAGACTGGTGAAAAACATTCATGATATTCATCTGAATTTTGTTGTCTCCCTGAAGTTTTGTCTCCTCTGTGTTCACCTTTGACACCTTGACATTTGAATTTGAATTTCTTTTTCCAGTGAATTTTGTCTCATCTTATCATTTCCTTTTCTTTCTCTCATCCCCTCTTCATCTCCATCCTCCTTCCCAACACCCACAATCCTGTTGCTCTAAAAAAAAAAAAAGCTGTACCGTAATCGCCTGACCACTTCCCCCTTACCCCTCCCTCGTTCCCCACGCCGCTCCGTCTCCCCCGAAGTCAGTGCCATCTCCAATGAGTGGATCTCCCTGACCGTGGGCGGTGGAAGCCCCCCCGCGGCTCCCACCCCTCCCCTGCCACCACTTCCCACGGTGTCCTACCGTTGCGGCGAGTACTTGCCCCCTCCTTACTCGGCCAGTCCCGTGCCTCCCATCACTGGCAGCCCTTACTGCGTCTCCCCCATGGCCTCACCATCTGCCTCCCCTCTGCCCCCGCCCTACCCGCCCAGGCCTAACTCCACCACACCCTTTCTCACGTTCACCCCACCTCAAGGCGAGGACTTCCTGCTCTCCGCTCCCTCCTCACGTCTGTCGCGCAGCATGAGCCCCTGTGGCGGGCCGGTGCTGGAGGGATGGCTGAGGGGGGAGAAGGAGTTGACAGAGGGTGAAGGCGCGGCCCCAGGCAGCAGAAATAGCCCTGCAGAGGTATCTTCTGCATGGTGTGCCGTGTTGCATTCAGGCTCACTCTGAAAAAATGGGTTTTTTGGTCACAATTTGATTCCCTAAAATGTGTCGATGATGCTGACATTTGTGTGTGGAAGACTAACTTTTTTATTACCTGAGGTTGACAGAGAGATGAAATTGTTGGTTTATGAATGACAGAAAAAAAAGTTAGTTAGTGACACCGCTCGAGGCTGCAAGTCTGCATGTTGTTGTGTGTGTGAGCTACTAACACGCAACAGTTTTTTGGGTTTTTTTTTTTACAGTGTTTACACAGACAGCTTCAGATACCCTCGCTGTGTGTTAAGAGGAGCTATTGTGCTGGCATTTACAGGACCCTATTCAACAGCTCACATTACCAAGTCTTCATAAAATTCAGCATACGGTTGCATGTTGTTGTTGTTGTTAAGTGCAGAGGTGTGACAACCCCGAATGCCACCGGAGGCTGGAAGTTTATTTAGGATAGTGGCATATTTATTAGCCGGTATTTATAGACTTCACACATCGGCTCCTATTTCAAAAAGCCGCGGCGAAGTTTAAATTTCTACCTTCACAGGCTGTGACTGAAGTGTGATGGATAGTGACAGCAGGTGGAGATGAGACGCGGTGCCATCTCCAGAACTCCACAGAAGAAGCTTTTTTTTTTTAAATATAAAATGTCCATCTGATGTGACATTCTTATTTTGCAGCTCGTGAAGAATGAGATCGACCATCACGGGCGGACCTCCAGAAGCCCTGTGATGCTGTTTGACATCCAGGATAACAACAATGTTAACTCATTTGCGGTAAGGTTAAAATTTCCATATCTCCAGAGAAGATTTTCAAACTGAATGTGAACTTTCTAGTTTGTTTGTTCATTTTTTTTCATGAATTAAACCAAACAACCAAACATATTTTCATCATGTTTAACTTTTTAACTCATCACCTTCATCAATTAAAAGCTATTTCATTATCCTGCATTCCTTTTGTAATTCTGCATGTTCATACTGAATTACCCTTGGAAAAAAAATCAGTGGATTAATGTGTCATGTTTCCTGTAAGTGCACTCACTCTTGTGTCTTGACTTTCCATGCCTTCCCTCCTGGGCCTCCACCAACGTCTCCTCCGCTTTTTCCTCCCGGCTTTTAACGGATCACTTCCTTTTTTTTCTTCCTCACTACTTACTTGGAACTGCCTTCCTGTCTCGCCTCTGCACACCCCTCCTTCCTCCTCCTCCTCCTCCCTCCCTCTATTAACTCGACTTCACCTCGGCCTCTTTCCTGGACTCTCGGGTGGGGGCCGCAACGTCTTTCTTTCTGTGATGACCTCACCTTCCCTCCCTCCTACTCCTCAAAACTACTACTACCACTACTACTAGGAGGCAGTATGTAATGAGATTTTGAATATAGCTGAGACCTCGGTGAGGTACTGCAGCACCCTGTCCCACCACCCTCATGAC
>JANJYQ010319890.1:2516-13135 GCA_024605255.1 Rastrelliger kanagurta | reverse complement strand
GGTTTTTAGAATTAGCATTCAATAAGCATGAAAAGTAATGAATACAGAACAGCAAGGAGGAATAAAGTAGGCTATTCTTGCACTGAACAGACTCTAAGAGCAATGGAAAGCATGATGAGAAGTAGAAGTAACATTAGTTAGCTAACATTAGCCATAGAATGTGCAACATATATAATGTGACAAGTTATGCGATCTCTCTGCCTTGTCAGATTCTCAACATATTCTAATCCTTCACAATCTAATATTGTCAGATCACACACCCCTAAACTTAACACACCCCTAAACACACCTAACTTAAAAAGATAACCTGTTTTTTAAGCTTTGATTTATACATTCTGTAAACCTCCTTGTCCTCTCCGCAGAGCATGTGCCTCTAATTTTCAGGAAGTCATGCTTGAACCATAGACTTCCACAACAATAGCCTACCAAGTTTTTCCATTTGAAGTCTTGGTTGGGTTTAATGATGCATTTCTTACAGATACTTGCTTGTTCATTGATGGTATAGTGTGGTGTTTCTCACATGAGGTAATGATACACATACCTAATCTTTGCAGGATTTGGTATGGAGGCTACTCTTCTGCTGGTAGTTGGGTTTTCTCACACTCGTGGGGTGGCTATCTCCTTCTTGGTGCTGGCTGTAGGCTTCAGTGGATTTGCCATCTCAGGTATTACCATCTCAGCACCAACAAAATGTTTGTTTCACCTTAAATTTAAGACTCTTAGTGAAACCTAAAATATAAAGATTTTGAATGGAAAACATGCTGCATAGGATGGATATTGCAGATCTGCTTTTTGTGCCCTTTTCTTTATTATAGCTTTGTCTTTTGGGTTATGAAAGACTTGACTAGAAAGTGTAATGCTGTATACTACTTTCCCTTCCTTTGGATGTGATGTAATACCCAAATATAACTAGACTGCCAAGCCTTCACACAAACACTGCTCCTAAATATTTCATAACTGTTGTCAACAAAGCCAAAAAAAACTTTAAATCTGTTTAAATCTGGTTTTAACCCATGTTCACTTTTACAAAATAATAAAATGTCTAAAAAAGGTCAAGAAAATTTATTCACTATGATTTATACTGTGTCATCAGGTTTTAATGTCAATCATTTGGACATTGCTCCTCGTTATGCCAGCATCCTGATGGGAATTTCTAATGGTGTGGGAACACTGTCTGGAATGGTGTGTCCCCTTATTGTTGGAGCCCTGACAAAACACAAGGTAGAACTTGCTTATTTGTAACACTATTTTCTTTATACAGTATATCAGTCACTTGATTCATCATATTTTGCTCTTATCTTGACTGCAATTCACTGTTCATTTCTGATTAAATTATATATTTTTATAATATTTTTAATTATTGTGTGTAAAGCCATCCCCAGTTCCTATATCATCAGAAAGTAAGAAACAGTGTTCTTCAATGAGCTTTTCTCTTAGTACATGTATAAAATATGAGGCTTGTTTTTTGTGAAACACAGCAATAACCTTGCACCTATCAATGACTGTTATTAATAATTTATAGTTCTGTAAAATTTATTATGCACTTTGCAACTATAGTTTTTTCCAGTGCTGTGAGTAAGGTGGTGGATTTACAGTTTTACCTCAAAGATACATCATTGAAAGATCATTGATTCTATTTATCTTCTCACAGACACGTTTGGAGTGGCAGAATGTCTTTGTTATTGCATCCATGGTGCATTACTCAGGGGTCATCTTCTACGCTATCTTCGCTTCAGGAGAGCAACAAGAATGGGCTAACCCTGAGGACACAAGTGACGATAAATGTGGCATTATTGATGAGGATGAGCTGGCTGAAGAGACAGAGCTCAACAGTGAAAATGTGATTGCTCCAAAAAAGAGTTACGGAACCACAGACAATTCATCTGGTCGGAAACAGGGTTGGAAAAAGAAGAGAGGGGTTACCATGCAAGAAGAAGAGGAACATTATGGCAATGGGGATTACCAGGATCGGTACCAGTGATCCCTGTGGGACCGAGGACTTTCAAAACTCTCAAACTTCATTAAGGCTGTAGCTTCAGTTTCACACCTGGGGAAATGTCAGAAACATCAGAAAGGTGTCTGGAGCAGCAACATCATATGTACCTCAGTGTACCTGGTTGATACACCAGTTTTACTGTGATAACTTGTCATAATGAAATGCTACATTTAGGAAATCCAAATGCTAACACATATTTTTATTTGGAATCAAACTGTCAACAAGAATGAAGAACATCAACAAATACACAATAGAAGCAGACATTATGATGAAGGATAAGACACTGGAACAATAATGTAATCTAAACTGACTATAGAGTAGTTTGCTCGGTATAATGGAAACTAAACCACAAACCAACATTCATAAACCAAATGTTTTTTTAGTATTTAAAAAAAAACATACAAACATCAGAAACATACCAATTTTCAAACCTGACTTGCGTTTATTTGAACTCCGTCTGTGCAAGCTAACGTTGATTGAACTTTTTGTCGCTTACTTGGAACCATGTGGACAGATTTTGAAATGTCGTGTGTCAGCTATGCAATGTGAAATGAGACTTGCTTCTGGAATGTAATAATGGGTCTGACAGCAAACCACAGTGTTAAAAGTTTTTTTTTTTGTTTTCTTTTTTGCTTGTATGCATTTGCTGTTGCTAAATGACTGCACTGCTTTGCTCGCTCTTCTCTCCTGGGCAGATCTAAGTTCACCCTCCATTTATATTGCATTTCTTCAGTTTTATTATTTATAGTGCTATGAGCTCATAATGGGATGAAATGGATGCCGAGTTCAGTACTGATGTCACTCCATGAAGCCTTTATTGTAATACGTAACAAGTGTAAGGATTCTTCTAGTGTCTTTTTTGCAGTTTCTCTGTGTTTGATACATGGAGACCAAGTTTGTTTCTAAAAAATAACATACACTATTTCACTTTAATCATAAAAAATCTTTGAAATTTACACTTACTGTTTATCATTACTATGAAAGAGCAGAACAGTTTGGTACAGTAAATGATTTTGTTGTTTGAGAGAACATTGGTTTGATTTGCACTTGAACACACCAGAAATTTATGTATTGAGATTGTTTAGAAGCATAAATTCCATAAAGAGCTTCAATATTCTGAATTATTGAGTAGTGTGTAATGAGTTTTTCAACATTGCATGTTACTTACATATTACAAAAAAGGAAAAAACAAAAAACAAAACAGAACAAAAACTAATATAACAACTGCAGGATTTTCTTTCTAATATTGTTAAAGGATAAACAACTAAACAAACAAACAAGTTCAGCTACATTTACAGTTACAGCTAAAATACACACCTAGTTTTAGATGAAAGTCAGGGGATTCCCATTGTTTTAATGATCCATAGACATGAATGTACACCAAATTTCTTATCAATCTATCCAGTAATCCATTTCATTCAAAACCGCAGACATCAATGTCATGATGGCACCACATAAAAAGTAAATCATTTGGTTTCATTGGTTAATTACACAATGTATGTACACACTTGCATGGAAATAAATCCAATAGTTATCTAAGTGTTGGGTGGACTGCCATCCCAAGAGCCATGCAGCTACCATAGCTAAGATAAAATAAACTAGTTTTAAAGGCTAAATGACACAGTAAAACACTAATTTAGTTCAATTTGTTCCCATCCAGCTGCATTTCATACTTAAATTATTCATATAAAACCTTCATAGAGACACAGTCTAGTCAAGTGAAATTATCATTATCTTGTGCAAATACTTGACAAAATAGATTGTCTTTAACAGCGCTTGTTTATGTAAGTGAGCTCAAATTAGATGTCTCCATTTTTAACTATTACAAAGACAGCTCTGTTTCCCATCACACTGTAGTAAACATCCTCTGTCTTATCACTTTATCCCCCACTGCTTCATTTTCACTACAGAAGCTAATTACTTGACAGGATATTTGTCACCAGTGTCAGATTCGCTTCTCCAAATTTCCACCACTGGAAAAAAAAGTTAAAAGGTTCTTTTACTTTAAAAGGTTACTTACCTAAGTCAGACACCAAAGAATGCATTTAATTCTGAAATACTGAATCTAGTCTTGTCTTGTCACATGATGATGACAGATTTAAGGTTACCGAGGTTGTGGTTAGAGCTCCTCACAGACACTTTTCAAGGAATGCTTATGTTATTTAATGTGTGACTTGTGATACACTCTGTTGGGGATGAGTAACACAAAGGCCCTAATTGACGTATGATATCTGCTATCATCCTCATACAAAATAGAGAGGGAAACTTAAAATGCTTGTAAATTAAGCTCATCAATATGCATAAGATTCCTGAATGTTGTACATCTAACTTGTAATATGTACAATGGAGTTATATCAGTCCCTTCCCAGAGTCCACCACTGCCAACTCATTCCTCACATGCTCTTAAACACAGACCAGATAGTCCACAAACAGCCAGCAGCCAATGGCAAAGGTTCTGTTTATTTCAGAGAGACTGTCTGTTGACTCAGAAGGGCCTCTTCTGATGGAGCAACAACCCATCAATGATTAAACTATTGTTTTAGAGAGAAATTGAATAATGTAAAGACAAGAAGAATTAGATTTTATATGTCCATATTCGAATAAACAAAGGCAATAAGTTAGGTGAGGTAGCGCATGTACTGTATGTACAAATTTGATATAGACTGGTGCTCCTCATTTCAGTAACATGATAAAATAGCTTTGATCAGTTCAAGGACAGATGATTGCCACATAGTTTCCTTCTGTATTTTTCTGTGGTAACCCACATTTTATTGTATACTTGTGAAAATAAAAAATTGTAGTGTAGCTAAGCTGTTACAGTGACAGAAGACACACACAGTTGTTTCATTCAAAGTCCAATAAACTACTGGACTAATAACCAAATTTCTGCTCAGCTTGCTGTTATGCCATATTGTGTCATGCTAATCATTTGATGTATATGTTCTGTGTGTGATGTTTGTGTATGTGGGCGGGATTTGTAATCTGCTGGGGGATTTATGCTGCAGCCTCTTGTCTTGGTGAGATAGGGGGATTTTTTTAGAGAGTGTGTTTGGAGGGAGGAGAGTGAGGGGGTTTGACATGGACAGGGACAGACAGTTTAATTAATAACCACCATCCATTTCTCCCTGACCTCAACTGGTCACACATGTTCTCGTTTGAGTCCAGACACAAGCAGCTTAATGGTCATCAGCAAATATTGATGAGGCTGTAGCTCACGGTGAGGATTTCTGAAACAAGGCTGAAGAAGACCAAAGTTACGGGGCAGGAAATTTTAAACAGGAACAGGGACAAGGTAAGAACTACGAGACAGAACATATTTCAAGTTCACTCATGAACACATAACTTCTTATGAGCCCTCAGTGTGCCACTATGTCTGATTGGGAGAGAGGTATGTTTGGCTGTTGTGTGGGCTGTGAAAATGGACTTGAGGTTTCTGTATCCATGTGGGTTGCTTTTAGATCTCTGGGGAAATTACACTGAGTTAATTAAAAAAAAAAAAAGTCTACAAAAGTAATAATTTCACATGTGACTATGTTCTGGCCTTGGCACCAGCAAGGCCATGGAGAAGTTTAAAGATGTGTCATGCCTCCAAGCTCATTTATAATTCAGTGTTTTATTATTTTTTTAAAAGGTGAAAAGTGCTTTATAAATAAAGATTGATTGATTGTTGCTAACTAAGAATGAAGAATTACACATATTATGCTTAATAAAATTACATTGCAGGGGATCATAAAACACTAGTCTTATGATATAGCCTGTCAGGAGAGCCGTAACTATACAACATATATTTGAACATGTGATGGGACAAGACATATAAAAACTTCTCTGACTGCAGGTAGGCACATGACTCTCTGTCAGCAATGCCTTAGTGTGGCCTGACTTTCATCCCCCACCTCCCTACGTGCAGCTACCAAACATCTCATCCTCGTGTGGGAGAGAAGACCTGTCAGGCCCGTTGAAGTATGAGACTTGGTAGCTGATACTTAATTACATTATTTTATAGGTTTCAGATCATCCTGAAGACCTGTAAGAGTGTCCAACAGATTTTTATCATGCTTTACAAATCACAATGTTTCATGATTGTTCCAGAATCAATCCAAGGTGTACAACTTCTTCAGTGCTGCCCAACTCAACTGATATTTTTCTGAGCTGGTGCTCAACAACCCTCCTGAATGAATGAGTGGGTGGGCACCGACATCAGTGTGGTGGGACCACTGCAAATCCCACCCAGCGATGAATTCTCAATCTCAGAGAGCTCCCACTTGTTTGGTAAGTCTGTTTGGTATGATCTACCTCACAGAGGGGAAAAGTGCAGCTATGGTATTGGACACATTTGAATTCTGACCTGGTAATGGTCTACAGTGGAAATAAAGGTATCACAAAAAGTTATTACAATTGATTATAAGGCAGAGACAAATATTGAGCAAAATTTCATGGCGCAAATGTCAACCTAATGTTTGAGCTAGAGGAAAAGAAAAGAACACAAAGATAGCTCATCACATAAAGCACAACAGGGAAAGAAATACAATAAAAGACATCCCAGATCAGTGATCCTGCACTCATCAGTTACGTGGAAAGACTGGAATGTCACAACAGCCAATCCATTGCGAGCTAAGATAGGGTGACAGCACAGTCTCCAATCAATGAGTGGGGTGTCACACCTTAACACTGTGTGCTGTGATTGAGAATGAGTAAAAATGCTTACTTCTGACCCAACACCTGCAGGGTTACATTTACAAAGACACATGTCCCTCTTGATGATGCATGAATCAGCTTGAGGCAGTATCAGTAGCAGTCTGCTTGGTAGCACTGCCAAAATAAGGAAACGCCTTCAAACATCAGCCAGCTACTTGTAATGATGTAAAGAAATGTGACTGTCTAGTTAATGGTTAGCTGTGGCAACCTTTGTGCCACTTTGGATTTCTCAAGCAAGCGCCAAGTTCAGTGCCTGGTCTCATGTCTGCTGTTCTCATGCCTTTGAATTAACTAAATAGAAGATACATTTTAGTTGAGGGTGAAGACCTAAACTACAAATCAGAGCCATAATGTCTGGATCAGAGTGTGAACTTTCTAAATAGCCTGCAGTTTGGTATCAGAGAGATGGCCATGGTCCAGAACAAGTCTTCAAAAGGTCAGTGTTACTTTGTACTGAACAGGTATAATATCAGTGTTCTGGGTCAATTTTCTGTGATTCTTGAGAATGTTTCAGTACAGCCGAGAAATAATTCATGCGGAGCAGACATCATCTTTGAAATGGCATTCATCGCCCCTGCTGGTTTTAAAGATGTCATGAATATGATATGCTTGATTTAGGAAATTGACAGTGTTAATATTGTCATTCCTGCTAACATTCCTGTATTAGTTTTAAATGTGCAAACTTGTTTGGTGTGGACTTACATGTGATTCTAAGAGACACAGTGTGCTCTGTGCAAGCCAGTTGTTAATCATTTATGGGTTTGTACTATGTGTTGTGTGGATTCCCAACTACTACTGAGCAGTTTATATTTCCTCAGGGAAGAACTTGAAATATAAAAGAGTTTATCTGTATCAGAATTGAGATTTTAGTGATATACATTGAACAGATCATAAAATCTGAAAACAAACTGGTAAATAATGGATGACAAAATAGTAGTGACATGACTTGACATCATTCCAAGTGGTTTTCCTTTGACATTTGACATTTAAGCTTCACCATTCTTCTTCACTCTACTCTGCCGTTTTTCTCAACACTAGAGTCTTTTAGCACCATTCAACATTTAGCATTTAGCAGGTAGAGGCTCAAATATTTCCCTCACCTGTTTGGTGGAGACCAACATGACAATGTTGTACTAATTGTAAACTGTAATAATCAATAATACATATTCAAATGTCAGCTTCTCTAGATTCTGTTCTTATGCTATTTTATAATCCCTCTCGTCTTCTTGTAGATATTCTGGCAGATCAAGGCAGTCCTCTACTGCAGGATCCTGACATGTTACCCTTCAGCAGCTACTCCAGCATGCAATACCCCTCCATGGAGCCAACCATGTCTTCCACACCATACTACTCCAGTCAGAACTACTACCCTCAATACAATGGAGATGAGTGGTACTCACACACAGGAATATATGAACTGAGGAAAGGACCCCTTGAGGTCAATTATGAGGCAGAGAAAGAGGAGGTGTCCACTGTGGTGCCTGCTGTCTGCAAGAGGACCCGTCACATCCCGCAGGCAGGAAGGGTCAAAGGGGAGGAACTGTGTGTTGTATGTGGAGACAAGGCCTCTGGATACCATTATAATGCTCTCACCTGTGAGGGATGTAAAGGTGAGACAAGCATGCATGGCTGCATTGGATTTGAAATCAAGACGTTTGTTTCAATTTCCAGTGTTTGCTACTTTGGATTTTATTGATAAGGGCAAAACAGAAGGAAATATTAATGAGTCCTGTAAAGATACTTATACCAGTCAGATGTTGTGTTTTAAGTCACAGTACTAAATCTAACATTAAACCTTTATGTTTTCTTATTATCCACCTTTGAAAAATGCTAACTGCTAAATGTAACTGGTTGAGCTAGGCTGGATTTGTACTTTTTAAAGTACATTTAGAAGACTAAAATAGTAAAGATGACATTGGACCCAAATACCAAACATCATGTTATTGTCTTTACGTGTTGACTTTAGGGGCCACTCAAATGGGATGTTCATATTGACAGTCTGAAAGTATAGCTGCAACTATAAGTCAAGTAATCAATTGATTATTTCAGTCATTTCAAAGCAAAAATGTCCCTTATTTCCCAGTTCCAGTTTTTCCATTTGTGATTATTTTCTAGCTATATCAGTCTGTTGTGACAGCAAACTGAATATCTATACATTATGGTCAGTTGGTTGAACAAAGCAATGCAATTTGATATTTTATAGACTAAATAACTGATTGATTAATCATGAATATAATCAACAGATGAAAATAATCATTAGTTGCAGCTCTAGCAACTGGTGAAGATATAAAACATGCACATTAAAACATGCAGAGCACTTCTATCATTTGTGCTCAATAGGAGTGACTAAAGCAGCTTTGGCAGTTTTCCACAGGAATTAACTCTGGTGCTCTATCTGATCATTATACTGATCATTATATTAAGGATTATTTAATGCTGAACAACTATTGCTGCTGCTGTTCACTGCGGCACAATGCTGTTGACTCCATATCTAATTCAATGCCAAGGACAGGGCAATAAAATCATGCAATCTCTATATCAAGTTAAGGTCGGATGAAAAACCTCAGACGAACAGCATGAGGCTGGTTTCAAGTGAACAAAGGATAGATACAGTACAGTACATATTGCAGTGAGAGCAGCCATAACTTTACAACCGTTCTTCAGGTAACAGCTCTGTGAGGCTGTGCTTGTCACAGTGATAATGCTACAATGTTGATGTTTAACAGGTTTAATTACAATGACATTCGTTGTATGGGTTTAGCATGTCAGCATGCAAACATTTACTGATTAGTAGTACTAAACATATAGCATAACTTAAGCTGATAGGAAGTCATTTGGTCATTAAAAGGGACATACTGTGTACATCTACAGGTCTATAATTTAAATTTCTGTGAAATTTCCTTTAATGATTTACAGTTTAAAAACTCCTCATTTTAACTCACACTGACCCTTTATCTATATAAAGGGTTCAGCTTTTGCCTGAAATAGGCTGGTTTAACTTTCATCTCTTTTAGGATCTTCACCCTGATATCAGCTTGTCAGCAAGGTAGAAAAAATTTGTTTGGGACAGGTTGAAGCTTGGTCTTTTGACTTACAGGGAGTGTTTCTACATGTGATAACCGCAAGCTTTATAATTTTTTACCATAGATATCAAACATCATAGCTGTGATGGAAGAAAATCACAAGTATAATATGTTATTTTTAATCAAAGTATTGGACAAAATATAATTTTGTCCAGATGATGGCACCAAAGTCAAAAGCTCAAATTGATAATAATTTAGCCTCTGGGGACCATGACAGTGTCTGCCAATCCATTCAATAGTTAAGTATGATAAAGACATGATGACAAAAAACTAAAACATCAACCTATAAGTGGCACTGGAGGTCTGTTGTAAATTTCAGGCCAATCTATCCAATAATTATTATGATATTTCATTCTGAACTTCAAATGTCAACCTTTTGGTGTGCTAAAATTTGTCCTCTGGAGATGATGGATGTCTATAAAAATGTTTAGATTGCTGAGATAGGTTACTCTAGACCAATTTGCTGTAAAAACAGTTTGATCACTTTGTTTAAAGCCATGCCATTAGCATGGTGAGCAGTGGCCTTTAGTAAGTCCTCCCCATTGTTTTTATTACACCGTGCATTTGCCATGATTCCTGCCAAATGGCAGGGTGAACACATATGAGTATACGAGTGTAATTCCACACTGTAATGTCAAACAATGCCAGGAGTGCGGCAGCTAGCCTGCCATTTGACAGAGAATAGGTTCAGGTACGCCTGGCTTCTACCTGGTACTGCTGCCAGATTGGGTTCCCTCTCAGCTTTCTGTTGTACAATGCAGGAGCAACCTGAGCTCAGTTACGTTAATGCATGTCATTGTGCTTAATCTTCTATGTCAGAATGTCTAATAACTGTTCCAGTTATC
>JANJYQ010319807.1:0-11095 GCA_024605255.1 Rastrelliger kanagurta | reverse complement strand
GAGAGAGAGAGAGAGAGAGAGAGAGAGAGAGAGAGAGAGAGAGAGAGAGAGAGAGAGATACCAAGGATCTATTTTCATTTGGACAAAGAAACCATGTAAATTGATGATTATCATTTCACAGCTTTTAGATTTTCAAATACACAAAATACACACACTTTAAAATACACAACTTTTAACTGCGTAAGTGCACTCATTGATAAACACATTAATTTAAATATATAATACTTTACACCAAAGAGAAACATGCCATGAATATAATCATTGCAAAATACAGGTAAAGCAAGAAATAAGTAAAATTTTTAAGTGGGGCCCAAAAAGAGTTCAGTCTTTATATAGAACTGTTAGTTGTTAATATTATTATATTAAAAAAAATGTCTCTTCTTACTCAATTTAGTCTTCTGGGCATCTGACTCTTATATGTTCTACACCAGAATGTAGTCCAATCCAAATGTTAAGACTTATTCAAATATAACTGAATATCTTGTTTGTACAAAATTTTCTGAAAGTGTTGTCACATCATAACATAATTAATTCAAATATAAAGGTAATATCTTGACAAGATGAAGCAGTATCTGCATGCAAGATATAAGATAAACTGACCAAAGGATGGCAAGCTTCTGTTTAAAAAGCAGTCAGAAAAACTTAATGAGAGCAAGTTTCTAAAAAGGTTTCGTCAAACTTTGGAGAGTAGAAACATGTTGGTGGAAATACTGCTAATGACTGAAATGCTAGGGAGGCTGTGACTTGTAAGGGAAATGCATGAGCAAGAATGACCCCAAACCATCAAAGATCTGTTTGAAGTATAACGAGGAGTAAATACCACAGACTTAGAAACAGCTCCCTTCACAGTCACCACATCTTGACATTTGTATCATACGTTTTTTGGGCCATTTTAAAAAGGAAAAAAAAATACATCATGTAACATTATAAGACACATTCTCTGCTGCTTTTTAAAGGGGTCATATTGCACCCCTTTTCTGCAAGTTAGCACAGTTCCCCGGAGTCTTAATAAAATGTTTTGGGCATGCTTTGAAGCATCACGGCAGCCTTTGCATCTTGTCTAAACAGCCCTGTTCAGAACGGCTGGTTTTGAGCGCCAACCTCACTTCCCTGTTTTGCAGTGTGTGTTGGCTATCATGACAAAAAAATAAATAAATAAATAAAAAGAATAAAGCTGGAATAAATGTGAAGGTGTACGTGAGTGCAGCAAACACCTTGAGTTACTTACAGTATGCAAGTTTGACTGAAGGATCATATGTATTTTTTTGCCTATGTGTCACATGAACAGCTTTTGTTGCCCCCCAAATAATTCTCCACTTTGACAGGTTTGTCGCTAAAAAAAATGACAGTGTGACTAATCAGAGAAAGTTTATGTATACAAACATCTTCTCATGCTGAGAAGAGTGATAGTTAGTTGTGCTGCCCCTACGCTAGCAACACTTTGAGGATATCACGTTCAAATCTAATTCATTTCGGATTTTGAGGATTGTCCTTCATCAAGTAATAGTGGTAGTAGTAGTGGTAGTTTGGTTTAGCTCCAACCTGGCCGGTGCTTGCAATGCAACACATGGTGGACCTCAGGAAATTTAGTGGGTGGAAGTTGAGTGAACTGGGGGTGGGGAGGGCATCAAATCGGAATGGCTTGTTGAATCTGAAAGGTACAGAGCAAATCATCCCACACCAGACAAATTTGGTTGTCTCATTTTACACTTTGTGTGGTGGTAGGCACATCAGACACCCCTATACATTAGCACTGAAAAGTATGACTCGTTTAAAAGTGCTGTAGTAATGTCAATCAATAGTAGCCAAAAAAAAAGAAAAAGCCACAGTGTAAGCCATGGTTAAGGCAAATGGTGGAAACAGGAAATAGCTACTGACAAACTTTCACTTTTCATAAATACTGAAAAACCTTTCAGACTTACTGAATATCTAATCAAGATAGTGATTGAAGATTTGACTCTATATTTACATCTGTAAACATGTTTGTGCACAAATTTCATTATCTCCCCTTGTTTGCCACCAAAAGTATGAATATCATGATGAGCATTAAACACATTTTGTATAATAATAATAACTGCAGTGTCTTATACATAAGGCAATTGCTTGTTAGCAAAGAAACATTTGTTAAGTCTGCCGCTGAAAGGGCAAATTCAGTGTCACTGTGGCTTCTCTTGGCTCTGCAATCGGCCTGTTAATCATTTCGCATTCATTCTGTCGTATGTTCTCCTCGTTCATTTGTGATACCTCCGTAGAGCCTGCTTCAAATCCAGGTACAGTGTTTGCAACATGAACTACATGGACTTTATTCCTCCCATTTTTACTGAGGATGCAGCTAAACACTTTCTTGAAGCCTTTGCGGAAGTGCTTGGACACCAGAGCGTACACAATGGGGTTGACACAGGAGTTGGCGTAGACCATACAGTGAGAGAGGATCCTGAAGGCATACGTGGTCTGATTGAAGGGGAAGTCTCCGTAAAGGTAGCACAAGATCACAACATGATATGGTAGCCAGCATATGCAGAAAAGTACGGTGACAATGATGATCATTTTGGTAACTTTGCGTTTAGCTCTCTTGGATTCTGACATGCCATCCAGAGGGTCGACAGCTGTCCACAGATACTTGATGGTCCGAGTGTACGAGAGGCTCATAATCAGCACAGGGATGACGTAGCCGAACAGGAAGGTGCATGTGTCCAGGACTTTACGGTCCTGCTCCTCCCAGCCAGGGATACACACAGTACTATTGGCATAATCAATCAGGTCGTAGTAGCTGAGATAAGGACCCGCAAAAACCAAGGAAAGACCCCAGATTATCACCATGGCAACCACTGCGTTACAAGGGGTTCTTAGCTCTCTGGAGCGTAGAGGGTAACGAATGGCCAGATACCTACAAAGATAAAAATAAAATAATAATACTGAATTACTAAATGTTATTGAAAACACATGAAGAAAGGTAATTAATAGACTTGAAATAAGTTTATGACTCATTAAAACTTGGTATTAAACTCTAATCTAAAAATAGCTATTGTTTAGTCAAGGCTGCAGGTGCCAAATACATTCTCAGTGTTGTGATTGTAGACGGATGGAGAATGAGAAATTTTCTTTAAAGCCTCAAAAACGCCTGTTGTGTTGTTGATGCTACGTTAAGAATAATAGAATATCCTTCGGTGCCTGCAACAGTCCTGCCTGCACATTATTATCGACTAAAAGATACTCCAGTAAGTGTCTCCTCTCTGAATGCATCTAAAATCCAAACCCAAATATAGTGATGCATGTGTGCAGAGTTCATGACAGTTGCTTTTTGGTTACCACCAATAATTTGATTATGTGAGAGGAGCATCTACTCTTCATGGAGGATGCTGCCACCTCCACGCTTGCTGTTAAAAGCATCGTGGTTCATACTGAGAGAAGTGGATGATAGTCATTCACAGTAAAGCCGTTTGTGGGTATTGTGGTCTAAAAAAGCCTACAGGGAAATATGTCAAAAATATGCATGAAATCTACAAAAAGCATTTTTGAATAAAAGTTTTCAATAGGATCTCATCTTGCATGCGTCGCTTGTTAAACCGTGACAATGGCAGAGAATGTGACTGTGCCTTCTGCTGTGCTTTTGATGCTGCTGAACAGGTAGGCGGTGATAGCACAAATCCACACACCATGTGTTGTCAAGAAAAAAGAGGTTTAAATAATGTTTTTCTAATATTTTTATGGCATGAATCTCTTTCAATAATTTTTACATAATATTGTTCCATCACCTTGATTGTCCATCTGTGCACACATAAAGCTGTATTTATGAGTGTATGTTATGTTTTTATGAGCTAATGTTCATAGGGATTATTGCAGCCTCTTTAAAAGCAAAACCACAAATCCATGTCCTCTCCANATAATATTGTTCCATCACCTTGATTGTCCATCTGTGCACACATAAAGCTGTATTTATGAGTGTCTGTTATGTTTTTATGAGCTAATGTTCATAGGGATTTTTCAAACTATTGCAGCCTCTTTAAAAGCAAAACCACAAATCCATGTCCTCTTCGTCCTTATGTACAGCACACTTGAGCCAGCTCTACAGAAAAAGAAGAAACAACCCTTGAAACCTTGTTGAAACAAGGCCAAAAACACTTACATTCACATGAAAGGGGAGTAAAACAGCTATCTTGACCTACTTGTCACATGTGGTGCTTAGTGGTTTGGACGACATACTGAGATTTTGCTCTATAAGCTTAGAAGAATTTGTCAGATTCATAAGAAAGAGAGCTTTTGGTTGATCTGTAAATGAATCATAAAATGCTTCATTTTTCGTGTTGTGCTACTAAATGATGTGATGCTGGATGTGAAGCCAATTAAAGAGTATAACCGCAGACTGGGAAACATCTGTTGGAGTTACAGCTGAATCACCACATTTTCTATGAAATTGAGCCGTGACAAAAGTTCAGTTTCCTGGAAAAAACAAATCACTCTCTTCACTGTGAACTGGCTGTATACAGGTGCTATTGCAGCTATTTGCAGAGATCATACTATAGTCAAGAAAACATGAACTGCCATATTATAATGCTGCATAACTGCAGCCTTAACATATACACAACCATACACAGAGGAAATGATTTTGCATTAACTGAGCATCATCCACTGTACATTGTTTTTTTAGTAGGTTACTGGTTTCCAATTCATGCTCCAGATATTAAATATAGGTTTTAAACTGCAAATGTAAATGAATTCTCTGATTAAGAGTAATAACTGTAAATTGTTTTGTATTTGTATTTTCTCAGGCATAAAATCACAGTAAATGTGTGTAAACTGTGCTACCCGCCCCTGGGCAGCACCATGCAGCAGCAAATACTTTCCATTTAAAGAGTGGATGTGTGTGCTGCTGTTCATTCAGGCTGAACTGTGATTTAATACCTGCTGGGGATTCCTAGTCTAAAGTGTTAGCTGCTGCTTTTTTTCTTCTTTTTTTTTCCTTGTTACTGGTGGAGGAAAACGGGAGAATTTCATTAACCTCCCAAGTCAGATGTTCCTGCTCTTTTCCAGTCTGACCAAGAAACGTCTCGCTGGCAAGCTGAAAATCTATTGAACCCTCTGTAGTGTAAACATAGCCAGTGTGTGCAGAGGGTGTCTGCTGCAGAGGGCAGCTGCACACTGAGTCCGTCCGTATTGACTGAGCTGATAATGTTGCCCAACAACTTAGAGCTTACCCTGTGAAGGATATAATTTTCAGCTAAGAATAAAACATGACTCCTTTATAAGATATTCAATTACAGATTGAGGGTGTCTGTAAGGTCTCTGAGTTCCGATTCATCAAAAAAGTGATGTTCCTCCATTCCAAACAAAACTCCACCCTCAAATTGATATTTTGAGCACTCAAATTACAAAGCATTAAATTACTAGTATGTGCCCCCAATGTACGATTTCATTCCCTCCTTTTAGTGACTCATGCCCTTGAACGCTTTAATTCATTCAGTTGAATTAATAATTTGTGCCCTTGAATGACTAAATCTTTGATGAGTTTGTTCCCTTGCTGTTTTCTCCTGAGAATGATCCAGAACCTTGAAACTGAGCTTTTAAGAAATAATGCAGCACTGTAGAAACTTGGAGAAAAGATAACATTGTGATTAACAGCCAGAATCTAAAGAATATTCACATATCTCAGTCCAGGTTTAAAATTAAGCATAGAAAAACAAAGGCAAGTGGAATAAAGAGTGATAACAATTATAGCTATTTATATGAAGGACTTTGTCAAGTAATTTGAGGGAACAATTTAGCAATTCATAGGCATGCAATATTAATTAGAGGAAACCAATTATTGAATTTTAGGGTAGGAATTACTAAAAAGAATTAACACACTAAGTATATGAGAACTTGAATTAGTAATGTGATAAGCAATTAAGAAAACAATCATGACACTCATGGTTCTCTCATGATAATAAATGGTGGAATTGAAATTAAGCCAAACATTAACAAGATGATGAGTAGTGACAACCTTTGGCAACATGACGCAGAGGGAAATGTTTATGGGAAATGTGACCTCCTTGAAAAGCAGAGCCAACCACACTAATCATCTCCACTGCTTATGTGAGTGCAATTTGAAATTTAATTGGGATGTTTTGAAAGTCACATATTGAAAAAAACAAAATTATAGGTAATTTCTGTGTATAATATACTGTAATAACCATGTTTGTGTGCACAATCAAATGTTTTGTTTTTTTATCCTCCCGTGGAGCTCATAATAGTTAACAAACCTGTCGACAGATACAGCAGCCAGCGTGAAGCTGCTGGCATACATTGTGAGGTTAATGAAGAAGTGGACCACTTTGCACATGAAGGAGCCGAATACCCAGCCCTCCAGAGAGTAGATGGTGGCTTGGAAAGGAACGCAGAAGATGATGAGGAAGAAGTCGGCCACACTCAGGTTGAGTATGAATAGGTTGGTTGTGTTATATCCAACCTGTCCACTCCGCAGCAGTACGGCAAGCACCAGGCTGTTTCCGATGGTGCCCAGCAGGAAGATGAGTGAAAAGACCACTGACACAATCACACTAGTAGGGTTCAGCTGGTAGCTTTCAGACACATTCATCTGCCCTCCTGACTTGCCGAAATCCTCAAAGTCAGACATTTTGCGAGTCTGGAACAAGAAAATAACAATGATTCTTAAGGGTTTAAGTGTTTTAACATGTCCTAAATCACCTCAACTGTCTAAAACCATTAGTGCTGTGAAACCACAACCCAGTCTTATTCACTTTCTATGAGGACAGGGCTCATGCACCGGTGGTCAGTATTGACACAATGACAAAGAAACTCACTCAGACAGTGTTTAATGACAAGTTAGTCTTCACAACTTCTCAAATTACTTAGAAAGGTTGACAAGCCTGCATGCACCACTAGATTTCTTTATCCAATTAATCCCCTGCCGAGTCATGCTAGACATACTAATAAGGCAAAAATGAGTTTTTAACTGGCAGGTGTTATATTAGTTCTGTTTTTGGACTGTTTTCTGTGTTTAATTACAAATAATGTTGCAATGCAGTAAATCTACAGTTTAAATGTTCCTAACATGTATTTTGACTTTAATACTCTCAGTGTCACCTGAAGCTGATACGTTTAACATGATACTATTTTTGCTCTTTTGCAATAACAGAGGGAAAGAGGGTAACCTATGAAGTCAAGATAGAAAGCTTTGCTGTCATTTAATCATATAATACACTGCAGGGATTTGTTGGCTTCATATATAACACTGGGGATTTTCAGGTAAGTGGACCAAACAACTCGCAGCAGCTGATTCACCTCCTCTCTTCCCTAATCCAGGGAGCTGTGTCTTAAACCAAGAGCTGTCTGAGTGCTATTGTCTTGTCAGAGTCACTCGATCGAAAATGAAAAGAGCAGAAGTCTATCACTTCTGAGGCACTTTGGTTTTCATCCCAGAAAACATCTTAAGTGATCATCTATTCATAGTGAGTGAGTCTGACAGCAGTGATTTATCTCTGTCAATCTGTGACTCATATTAGAGTGTTTAATGTGTTGCAGTTTAATTAAGTGATATCAACAATGACATTAGCATGCACTCTTCGACCTTTTTTTGTCAAATTATCATGTTCTTGTATTATGAGTGGTATAAAATTGGGGTTTCAAAGTAAAGAGTTGTTCTTCATGGTGAAGCTGATGAGTCACAGTGAAGAGATACACAACACAGTGTGATGTCTCCAAGTGTTTAATTTGATATAATCAGTTTATCAAAGACTTCAATTATAGATCAAAATGTTAAACAGCATAAAATGAGCAGCTTGGTCTGCAAATCATTGAACCTTTGGTTATTTCCCTTGCTGTTTCTGATTATGATACATCCCTATGATGTTTGACAAGAGTTGATCTCTGTGGAATTTCATCCTATCTGATTTTTTAAGATAAAAAAAGGATGTTACTTAGCAAATCCATTGCTATCATAAAACCATGTTTATTGTTTTTATGTTATTTAGCAATTGGATTGGATCCTTAGCCTCTGAACTGGTTATTTCTTGAGATTGTTATGCGCATGCACCATCACAATGAGGTTAGTTTTCAGGTCAACAGCCATTCAGAGCTTTTAGAGTACCAACAATAATGATGGGCAGCTGGAAGCAGGTGCAGCATATCAGAGTTCAAGTGCATTTTAATCAGCTCTTCGCGTTGATTTCTGACAAAAGAAGAGATTCTCATTTCTCTACCATGTAAACTTCAAAGACATGCGTTTGATGATGGCTCCTAAAATGACAATCTCCTGTGTTGAAAGGAATGGATGTTATATCACCTTCAAAAAGTAGAGTGCATTTAGAAATGGCATTTCTTGGAGCCTTTTCATAGAAAGAAAAAAAAATCCCCAAACAGTTAGGCAGGATTCATCCAAAACTGTTACCTTCACGATTATCTCCTCATGGAATATGTGTTGCACATGTAATTTTTCCAGTCATGAATGCAAAAGGAAACAACCTGTTTACTCGATCATCAAGCTTTGCCAAGCTGAAACTACAGCCATTACAGATGCTTTTAGACTGAGAAGTGGGAGGGAAAATTCTTTTTGTAATGGAATCACCCTAAAGCAGAAATCAGCTTGATCTGAATTGAACTGAAGATGCATTAAAGTGCTAATTATTCTACCTAAATTAACAGATGGGGATTTTATATTAAAGATACAAAGCATGATGACTTAATGTCCCATATCTGTGGCAGTAAAAAATGTGATCACTTTAGAAATTAATGGAGTTGAGAAGAAGCTCAGACTCCAACAAAGCTACATGTAAATGAAGGATCAGAATTTATTTTGACATTTGTCTCTTCAGAACGGATACAAATTTTATAGCAAAATCACAGAAAAAAAACATAATACATAGGCAATAAAAGCTGATATTTTTGTAAGTCACTGTTTTTTTTCCCTTCAATTCTTCAAATTTTTGCAATAACAGGCTTAAAATTAACTATGAAACATTTTTAAATTTTCAACTGTTCCACTGCCAGTCTATCAGTCTAATCATGATTACAAACATGATTAAGGAAGAGGATATACTGATCACAGTCAAAGGCAAATAAATGAGTCATAATAAATGGAAATTGCAAATAGTGGAACATTTCTTATTAACCTTTTAAAGAGTCAGGGTTACATTTGCTGGATGCTGCAAAGGAATTTTACTCAAAGCTCATGCCGTGCCTGACTTCAGCAGTCTCTTTTATGTTGTGGCTGATTTCTCTTTATTTCCACAAGGGAAGACGACTCAGACTGATATTAAATTTTCGACTGCAGTGGGATACCAAGGCTAAGATCAGCCGGTGCTGAACATGTGTGAGAGTCTCAGGGAGGATCACAGAAAACAGGGATTGGCACACAGGAGCTTAATGAGGTAGTAATAGAGCATTCAGGACCTGTCAGGTTGTGGAATTTACAGACTTTGGATGAGCTAGTGTGATGGATGTGAGAGCATAATTAGAATTTTTTTGGGAAAAGAAGTAATGAGTAATGAAAACAGCAGAGCCAAAGGGAGGAGCAGGAGGAGATTTGATAGGGATGTAGCTCAGCCTGAACCAGAATCCACAGGAATATATCTGAATTATAAGAGGAGAGGTTTCCACACATGGAAAATGATAAGGAGATAACAAATTACAACACATTATTTGGCATCTTTAACAATAAGCAACCAAAATGGAATAAGAATACAGAATATGAAATCTTAGTCTGTTTGATGTCAGGGGAAGATTAGCAGCCAAACTTTAGATATCAGCCAAACAGCTACAACATTTACTATTGCATTCTGTTAGCAAATATTTAAAAAGAAAATTGCTGGTTGCTCATTAATCATTTGCATTTCTGATGATTTATAGATCCACTCAATCAATTCTGTCTAAACAGCAGAATCAGCAGACAGATGAGGCAGATACAATATGATAAACCTACCAGGATGATGATGAACGGACTGTATCCAAAGCTTCAGCACTCTGCTCCGATTAGGAACACTCCCGGCAGACCTGCTCTGTTAAGATGTTCATACTCTTCACACTGAAGCCTGTGTTCTTCCAGAGTATATCGCTATCTGCCTGTGTTGCTGCTATCTTACTCTTTCTCCGCCTCCAACCCTTCCACCCAACCCCTCTCCCCCTAGTGAGGACTCCTCCTCCACATTCACTTTAATGTTCACACTTCACTGCAGAAAAGGATTGCAGTGCAAAGGTATGGAGAGAGGCTGCAGCGCTTGGCAATATATTTACAATCAGCATATAATAAAGGGGTCCACTGACAAAATAACCTTTATGTAACATTGATTGCCACTCTGAGGAGTCTGCACATGCACCCAAATCATCCTCACTGTAAATGAGGCAGTTACCTTTGCATTTGCGTTCATCTTTAAAATGGCTTGTTGTGTAGTGAGTGAAATTATTGTCCACTAAGAGGGAGCACAATTTGATTGTGGAGGGACAGGAAAACATTGTTGTCAGTGTATACATTATCATAGCTTTAATTAGTGGGTAATGTTAGTTATGTGTTAGGATTACCATACTGAATCAGCAGTTTGACACATCCAATATTACTTTCTCCTAATTAATCTGTATTAAACAGCATTAAACTCACTCATAGCAAAAATCTTCAAACAATTGCTATTTGGCCTAACAATTAGACTTTGATTTTATTTGGCCTAACAATTAGACTTTGATTTTATTTAGCCTAATAATTAGACTTTGATTTTATTTAGCCTAACAATTAGACTTTGATTTTAATGATTATATCATATTTCTAAATATGTTTTCGTATTTGAAATGATGATGAATCACTTCAGACATAACTCTTCCCACATTTACCTAGCGGAAATCTAATTCCATTACCAATGTTGCACTTGGGGCTCTATTTTAGCTGCATCTTTATTTGTGACTACAATAAAAATAATTCCCAATTTATACAAAGTGTCAATAATGCATAATTTAGTTATACAACTATATACAAAGCCTGCTCCTCCACCGCTTTTTATAGAGATTTCTGACAATAGTTAAAGGGTATGGCTGACAATTTTCTATATTTTTCTTATTGATAACAAATTTTGTGTTCAATGCAAAACCAACAATGAACTAATCATACTTATAA
>JANJYQ010319717.1:0-19550 GCA_024605255.1 Rastrelliger kanagurta | reverse complement strand
TATGTACATTTTTGTGAACATTATGAGAAGTTTATGTTGACTCAAACCAAACACAGCCATTGCTCACTCACTGGGAATGACGATTTGCAAGTTAGTAAACTAATGTTCGTATATGTGTTATTGTTTGCAGTCCCAAATCATTACAGATTGCTAAATTAACCCAAGAAAGCTAATAATACTGTTGGCTCATATGTCAAAGCAGTATGCTGTGGTGCTTATAATAACATATATAATTTACATTTGTATAATGCAGCACTGTTCACCATAGTTACAACATCCTTGGTCATCATTTTCAGTTTGAAAAGTAGTCCCTCCCCTTCCACTACATAGCCAAGATGGTGACCATGTTGGGTTGAGAAGTGTCTGTAGTTCCACAGTCAAGTTTTTAAGCATTTTGAGTACACTGGTATATTTGGTACTGAGAACTTATAATTTAATTTACAAGTACAATTACATTATACTATATTTAATTTTCCAGGGGTGGCTGTGTTGTCCGTCACGTGGCAGATTGGTGGTTAGATTTCTGGCTCCTGTGGTCCCATGTTGTGTCCTTAGGAAAGATAGTTAACCCCAAATTGCTCCTGACAGCTGCCAATGGTGTATGCATGTGTAAATGAATCCTAATTTCCTCTTGATGTGCAGGTTGACACCCTGCGTGGTAGCCCATCAGTATTTGAATGTGACATATATAGTATAAAAGTGCTTTTGAGTGGTCAAAAAGACCAGAAAAGTGCTATAAGTACAGTCCATTTACCAGCGGGGTACTAATACTGCACTGCAAATGTTGGTTCCCATACATGTACTTCTCAGTGCAGTTAAGTGGGTTTAGTCCTTTGTGGCAATTTCAGCACTGTTGTTCCAGTAGGGGTGTAAAGCATCAGAAGTGACAGCAACTTGGTATCAGATTACACTCCTGGCCTGATTATAGACCCATTGTGTCCTCTTGTTTTACTTGAAGCAGGGCTTGTGATCATGGTGTGTTGATAATTGCAGATAAGGCACAGGTTGGCTGTGTAATTCAACAGGATGGACACTAATTTACTCTGAAAGACACTAGCTGTGATTCATTCCTCTTATCTATATGGATGTCCGTCTGCGTGGCATGCACTATAACTGGCGCTGCTGCCATCATTACCACCACTATGGAGACAGGAGGGCAGACCAGGTCTCATTCAAATCCATCAGCAAGTCAGAGTTATTCGGCCCTGCCACGGACAAGCTCAACCGTAGAGTTCATAGCAAGAGAAGGGCATAAGGGCTGCTAAATCATTCTGCATCAGACAGCAGCTTTAGAAAATCAATGCTTTTCTCTGTTTTTTTTTTTTCCTGCAGTCAGAAGTTCATGAGGTGAGAAGGGTCTGTTTGCGTGTAAGAGGTGGATATCATCCTCATGGTAATCAGGATGAAGTGATCACAAGGCAGAGGTGATAAGGAGGAGTCATGTAAGGATAGCCTAGGTTTGATCAGCATGGGCTATAATATACTTACGAAATGGGACACACACACAGTGACACAGTGATCACACATCACATTTAGCCACATGTTTCATAAAGCAAACCCAGTGTAGTCACAGCTACATGAGTGGGGTCATGCTGAGCCAAGTATGAACTGTGATCTTGGCACTGTAGGAAAAAGCAATACAGCCTATTGTGTGGCAAAAAAACACCCACCTGTCCACATCTTGTAGCCTGCTAAAAGAATGAAATTAAAGAGAAAGAGAGAAAGAGAACCTATGCTTTAAATATGAGCTGACCATAGATTTATTCATACCTGAAAATGTTGGTGAATCACTTTTTAATCTTTTGCATTGCTGGTAATGTATTGCTAGGATCCATAAATAGCCAAGTAACCCTATATAAGGGCACCATTCCTCTGTCTGCTATCAAAACAAATGACACTGATTAAATATAATATTACATCATCAGCAACAGCGGTTCAAAGAAAAAGACAGTTTGGAACCAGATCAACAGTGTGATATCAGTGCAAAGCTCCATGTGTGGAAGTTTTAGAAGAAGCTGTTTGATTTTGAAACAAGAAACCATAAAACATCTGTCAGCTGTCAGGGCGAGGTGCTGTGGGAGGGGACATCCAGTTTCCAAACAACTGAAATGGATGAGTGCATCAGATCTATAATTGGAAAGATTGGTCCTGTCCTGCAGTGTTGCAGGACAGAGAACTACAAGCAGAGGAGAGTGTCGGAATAACAGCACACATTTAGGCACCTTTCTCAGGTATTTTTTGTTAAAATCAGTATTATTTCTGTTAAGGTTTCCTATCTTGAAAATGCTTGAAAAATGTAAAAAGTGGAAATGTTATTAGAATTTTAAATGTTATTTCTCAACCATCCTACATTATTTACTGTTCCATGCCATAAAACTTGTTACACATGTTCATGTCTTTAATTTTATTTTAATGGTTTTCTTACCTTAACATACAAGCTCTTAGTTTGTTGGTATGCACATGATTACATCTGAGCATGTTTATTAAATACGGCCCACAGAGTGATCAAAAGATTCCATGGGAGGAAAACCAACTGCGTGTTTGGTTTGAAGTATGTAGATAGAAATGTAAAAAAAATGCTGAAAAAATATATTTTTTCCAAACAAATTTTGGAAATGTGTTCAGAGCTCTCCAAGGGTTGTAGTTATTTCATTATATTTTACAAGTTGTACTATTCAAGTTATCAGTATACACTGTCAAATTGCAATATTGTGTAAAGTTCATGTCCTCCAAAAACAGGACACAAGACAGATGAGTCCAAACCTTTCACCATTACCACTTCTTTCAGTCCTCAGGGTTATTAGTATCACATCTCTCAGCTCGTCTGCCACAGCTCAGCAGTAGATTTATATCCTCTGTTTGGTGCTCATACCTTCTTAGGTGAGTGAAGGGAGAGACACTAGTCTTAGTGGAAGAGGCAGTAAGAGAGAAAAATAATGGACTGGAAATAGTTTTCAGCGTCATATCATGAGTAATGCTATTTATTTACTCCAGAGACTATAGTCTATAGAATGCCATTCTTACTAATTGTCTTTAATTTTTAGTTATCAGGGGTATAATGGGTCACTCAATCCATGATTCGGGATTTTATGAAGGTAGATTAATATATGTGAAGTAATGTAACATAAATTAACAAAGTACATGGAAATATATGTTTAAATATTGTATTTTAGTGACTGGGCTTTTATTGGTTTCACCTGTAGGGGGCTTTTATTGGGAACAGGCTTATATTAGCAAGACACCTTTATTTCTAATTCCCTCTGTTTAATCAGTTTATTTGCATCATGTTTTAATACAAAGCCTCCTTGTTTTTTTGTAATCGTGCAGCTAGGCTTTCCAAATGTTATCAGAAGAATCATACTCTGGGTTTGTCTCAAGGCCATCAAACTTTGTGTTGTGGTCTTGTTCTTGGTTTCAGAAGCTTTACACCCCAGTTAGTTATCATTATACATTCAACACTATTCTGTCAATACCCAGCTCTTAGTGTTTTGATCAAGAAGCTGCAGCAAACTGTTTTAAGAAGTGGTCAGTTGCAGAGTTGCATATCAAGCGAACTGTAATTAAAAAGTAATAGATCACAACATTTACACTTACTGAAGTAAACAGGCATCTACTGTGCCTATCTCACACAAATTCCCCTGGGGCCAGTGTGGGCTTCATTTTAACATAGTAACCAGATGGACAAGCAGTACTTTTAACAAGTACTAAAGTAGGTCAAGTCAGATTTGGAAAATTATTATAATGTCAGCTTGAAAAGGAAAACTAATAATTATCACTAGCAGTATCTCTACTTAAGCTTTTTCTGCACTCATTTATGATATATGAGAAGTTCCTCCAATGCCCTCATCCTACATTTATTATTGCCTAAATATATATCTTAATTGCATTTATTAATTCATGCAAAATCATTGACTTTTGAAATAGCTTGAATAGGAATGATGGTTGATTTGATGTATATCAAAAAATGGAAGGAGAAAACAGAATATCTATCCAAATTGTTCTTAAACACATGCTGATGCTTTGTTTCTTTCTTCTTCTTGTTTTATTCCAGCACATTATCAAAAGAAGTCATTTCCCAGCTAATTTGCATAAGAAATAGCAGACATGCATTCTGAATCTTGAAATCCAGGGCCTTCTGAACCCTAAGGGTTTGCATATACAGTGAATACTTTATATTAGTCATGTTAATACATTTTACAAAGCCCTTCTCTGGTGACCTTTACACCTCTCTCAGATTTCTAAGCTTTTCTGAAAATAGCCCATTTGAACAGTACTATATAATTATCTCAACCAGTCTCACCGTTAGTAGGGTGTTTTATTTCATGGCAGAATGGCCGGGAGGTGATGCACATGTTGAAACTTGAAGTAATCTGTTGTAATGTTATTGATATTGTACAGATTGGTGTGTGTCGATGCTTTTCTTTGTATTTTTCTTGTAGGAACGAAGCTTGTTTTAAGATACACTCTCCAATACAATTATACTAAACAATAGGGCCTAGATATTTCCATATTTCTTGCCAGCTGAAAGTAATTTTTCAGGCATCACTTAGCACTTTAAGGTACCTCTCTAGTCGAAGATGTGTGCAGCTTTTTGTTATTTCACTTGGATTTTGATCTTCACGTTACAGAAAAATGTACAGCCCCAGTCAAAAGTTTGGACACATTTTCTCTCTCATGGGAATGGGAAGGTGTGTCCAAACTTTTGACTGGTACTGTATGCTCAGAGTTTGACGAGGTTATTTCCACATCCATCTGCTGAAGGGGGAAAGTTTCTCTGTTCTCGGGCTGTCACTCTGTCAGAAAGTCAAGTTTGAATCAGTTCAAACACAATACTCATACTGTAATTTTTTCACAGAAAGGGGTTAGAATTTATAAGATTTTATTGATATCCATCAGTTATGCTTATCAATCTGAGTTTTGATCTATTCCTGATAATTTTTGTGGGGAAAAAAGTTGGCTTACACAGGTTTCCATTGTCAATGCAACAGTTATATTATCGGCACTGTTTATCAGCAACCTTGTATGCTAATGCAAATATACAACATAACTTGTAGATAAGATAAGAAGATGAAGATAACTTTAGTGTGTGTACACTGTAGACATTCTGGCGGCTTCTCTGCCCTCACTGTTCTGCCTTTTCTGTTCATCACCGCACATATGGACATTGATAAGAGGAATTGATAAGCTAAGAAACATAGATCAGAAAAATTGGAGCTGCTTCTGAACTGTGACCGTTTCTTGTTTCCCATCCCTGGTCACAGATGCAATTTGTTGTGACTGACCAGCAGTGTCCGTCTGGGAGTTGTCATTATACCATTCATTATAATCTTTTCAGTATACAGTAGCTTCCCATGTGGTGTTACACAACTGAACTATGTGTCTTGAGATTGCACACTTAAAGCTAGGTGTTTTTCACAATGGTGTTTTAATGTGTGCCCTGGGCTCAGGGATAGAAAGCCACCATGCTAACTACAAAAATGGCCACGCTCTGCCAGGCAGCGACCAATGTAATTTTCTCTAAGTACTAATGTTTGACTCATGCCCATGCAGACATACAGCCTACCATTGAAATGTGTGCATGTATCCCTTTAACTAAGCAATTAGACAATTTGTAGTGTTGACTTTGCTCTGCTTGTTTGATGCCTCCACTGCCTTACTTGTTACTTGTGCGGTAAGCTATCTGATTAGGACTTGGATTTGTTGTCAACTTAGCGTAAGGCAACAACTTTTTTTATGAAGCTGGCAAACAGCCTTTTAGTTGTGATGTAGCACTTCCTCACTTTGCCTTTTAGATACTTTGGTGTTGTGATTATCTGATGAGTTGTTAACTGATAAGTCAAAGAAATTTTAAGAAATGCTATGCTGGATCACAAGGCAGACTACTTCAAATTGTCTTTTACAGACTATATGATAGACTAATATATTTTGAATTGAAATATGCATTTGCAACATTTCCACTATAATTTCCCCCACATTCAAAAGAAAGTTCAAATTTCAAATAAAAAAGTGACAGTCCTACACTTTGCTCGATTTAAATCTGAGTTCAAGACGGGTACCTGTAAGCATAATTTGTGACCACCACAACATGTTCGGACCATTATGCAACTTACACAAGTGTGATGTGTTCAACCCTCGAAATGAGTGACTGCTACATTTAATTTAAAGAAAATAATAATGATATATTGAAGATATAGCTGAACGTTCAGTTAAGTCACTATTATCGGTGGCTATCAAGTGTGTGGTTGCAGGAAAGGGAAGGACACCAGTGTGCAGTGCAGGTAGCAGGAAGGTCATGAGCTCTTAGACTTTACAAATACATCTTTACAAAATTTCACTGCTCTCTTTTAGTGAAAATAATGAATGAAAAAACAACAGCAAACTGATGAAAAATGTATTTAAAAAATATTTTTAAAAATAATAAATTAATAATATTTTAGACACTCAATAAATGTAAGGTACTCTAAACTTCATCCACATCTCAGTTTGATTTAAATAACAGTAAAGTCCAGTTTAAATCACATTAAATCATGCCTTTTTACAGTTAACAATAAGTCATGTTTTTTTAAAGTGTACTATCAATTGTTTTTCTCTTATTAAAAGGAAGAGAAAAGAGTCTTTGGGGAAAAATTAGAGATACTGTGTTTCATCTCAGCTGGCTGATGGGGCATGTCTGTGTTGGTCTGTGATGGCGGCACCAGCAGGGCAACGAGAGACAAAGTAAACAAACAGTCATAGTAAGTCATAGGCAGGTTGTTGTTAGCAGTGTTTATTAAAGAGTAAGGATCACACAAGCATCTAGTAGCACCAAAGTGACATTTTCAGTATGCTTACACGCTGTTTGATGTGCTGCAGCCAATCAGCTAATTATGTGTTAGGGTGCACTTTTGCCTGTTAAACATTTGTTTGGCATCTGGTTCAACAAGCTAAGGCTGAGGACATTTGTGACATCCAGATAACAACCTAAAGTCTAAAGTCTCCTAACTAATATGAACACACACTAACTGTGTGATTTATAGGGCATGTACTATATCACATAATGTTCATTTTAATTCCAACTGGGCTTCATAATTAGTAAAATCATAATTTGCTGAAAAATCTTTTTTTCTGTTCTCTATTTTGTCCACTTCTGTGTGTCGCTTCCTCTGTTGTAGTACCACTCTCCATTACAACAGCCTGCTGTGAACATTTCACACCGTGAGAGATGGAAAATTAGTGAGAGTGTGAAAAAATATCCGGTCGCACTGGTTTGAGTGATTTTCAGTCCTGACACTGAGGTCGGAAACAGCACATGGATTCACTAAACTCAGATGTTAAGTAATCTCTCTCTCCTCTGCTTTCCTTATTAGCAAAAATCAGCGTATACAGTACAAGATTTAAGTAGCAGCTTCTCATTTTTAATTTTTATTGAACATCTGTTTGCTACTTGAATCAACGCACTGCAATGCCACTATGCAATTGTGAGTGGAGTGTTTTGTAATTCCCACATCTCCAACTGTCATGAGTCTTCCCTAATAAAAGCATCTAACTGATCATATCAATTTCTAGAGTTGCATTCACCCAGTTAAACTTAATTTATATGATATCTATAATATACAGTATCATAAACTTACTGGTTGGAATAGATCCAGAGACTTTGTGGTTATGTGGCAGTAACCATTTAGCTATGAGGTCGCTCCACTATAGTAAATCAACAAATTTAAAGGCTTTATCTTGGTATTGGGCCAAAAATCTTGTTTGGGGCATCCCTCCTAACAATGTCACCTGTTATTTTATGTAAGATTTAATAGATCTCAATTGTAGACTGGCTGTTGTTTAAGGATCTTGAGCTTTAAAGCAATTAATGGCTATTTGTAATGTGTCACACTCTCATGTGTCCCCTTCTTGCTCCTTTATGTTGAGTGTCTCAGCTGCAGGCAGGAGAAGAGGGTAATTTGTCTCTGATTAACTGTGATCAAAGTTAACTAAAAACAATCAATGATAATTGGACAGCAGGGGTGGACTGGCCATCTGGAGTAGTGGGGTTTCCTCTGTGGGCCAGTTGATCTGTGGGTCTTATAGACAGAAAACTGTCTCAAAGTGTATTTAAAGTCCTTCATCAAGACTGGTGGGTGGGCTTCATTTTGTGCATCTTTCTTCCCAGGTTGCTTTGCTTCTATTCTGCTTTTTATATTAAATTCATAACACCAAACTGATGAGTTGTAAGTAAGCTGCACGCTGTTTACAACTTGGCATGAATAGAACATGTCTACTTGAGCTGAAGTCAGCCAAAGAAAATCATACATAATCTTCAATTTAGTCAGTGATCAGTTGCTTTTTATGTCATTATAGGATGTTAAAGGACAGAGTGAACTCTGCATGCAGCCTCACATTTGCTCTGTCTTCTATTTCTCTGCTTAGCAGCTTCAGGTTAGGCAAAGCCATTGTTGCTAACTTTGCAGCTTATCCTCTTCGCTTTTTCCCGCAGTTGAGGAAACAACAAATGTGATTTTTCTCAGTCTTTAGAAGCTGCAGCATTTATAAACTGATACACTGTAGACTAGTCTTTACTGCTATATGGACAACCTACTGCAGCTTTTTGTCTGCTTTGCTTGTATTCACAGTCACTTTTCTGCTACTCACTCTCATTCACTCATTCATTATGCACATAATTATGCCCCATTCCTTAAAAGGAACTACACTACCAATAGTTCCCAGGCAAAAGCAGAGAGGTTGAGTCATGTTTTTGAAGACCACTGGACAGAGACATTCAGATGCTATTGATCTCTGAATGAATGGATACTGTATTTGGTGTTGTTTTTGGCATATCATGGGGTTCTTATTGTCCTGGCAGAACATCAGACCTGTACATTTATAGGGAGAACACTGATTTAGTAAACACTCTGTAAACATTGTCTATAGTTAGACCCAGCAGTCGCCAATTAGATTTGACAAGTTCAGAGATGTGCAAACAACATGTTTACAGGTAACTTCTTAGTCTGTCCCTCACACAGCAGAAAATATAGGATTGATCCTGGAGAGCTATTGATGTAGTACTTTTCTCCTCATGAGGATAACGTGGTGATTATTCGACCAGTGAGTTGGGTTGTAAGAGGACACATCGACCAACTAATCAAGTCAACCAGGAGAGACAGCCCCAGTATTTACAACAACTGTTTAGCAAAAAGTGCAGCCCTCTCTCATTGTCTACTGTATCCATTCATCCACAGGACTGCTGTGAAATGCAGCTTGGTGCATGTAATTGGTCTGCTCTGACACATGGTCTCGCCACAAAATCCACATAATGTACACTGCATTTAAGGAAATAAGGTCCACTGATCTCTTGCCAGCTGGGAGGTTTAGTCTCTCTTTGAAAGGCTCTAAATAAAAAAGTATTAGTGCACAGCCTTATATGACACTGGCTTTCTTACACATGTTAATGCTTTTGTCTCTATAAAATAAAATAAAATGCTTTGGTATTTAACAATACACTTATAGTTCAATGTGAACTGCTGGTGTATGTATAAAAAAATAACACATTTCTCATCGGCAGCATCACACTTTGTACTTTGTTGAATTAAATTTAATTCAGTGGTAGTACTTTAGTGGAATCACCTTATTTAGCATTTATATGCAGTATAAACGTTAGTAGTCATACCAGTAGTCAAAAGTAGTCATAAGCAATGCTTATTACATATATTTGTCAACTTTGTCAACACACCTCTTGACCTCTGCCACTTTGACACATGTTTACACAAGTCAAATGTGAGGGAGTAAAATATGCCAGGAACCCAGCCTTTCAACACACACCTCCCATGATCACAGCCTTATTTACAGTCGTCTCCCCCAACCATTGATTGATGGCAACCATCTCATTAACACCGCTGCAGTCCAAGGCCTCCTAACATGTCCAATCGGTATGTCTTCCTTCAGCCATGCTGTTTATATGCTGCAATTAAGTCTCCTGGTCTCCACACGGTAGCCTACTCAAGAGAAAGAGACCATATCAGCTACTTTGCAGCCCTGCTGTTATTTCTGAAAACAGGAAAAAATGTAAAGAGGCAAGTGGGGAAGGATGCAAAGGAGAGAGGTTATATGTGTGTATGGTGTGAATGATTTATTTGTGTAGCTGGACACTTAATAATTACTTAACACACACACACATAGATCACCTTTACAGTATTTCTGTCAGGCGACGGCGCAAGAATGGAAATGATATGTGATTGATGCCATGAAGCCTAGGCATGGCCCAGGGGGAAAGCAGTGCAAGGTCTTACTTATAAAAACATCAATCAGGGTGCACGGTCTGTGAAGCTATGGTTTGTGAAACACCAGAGGTCCCTCACCTCCACTCTTCGCGCTGTGAACAAGACTTGCCTCAGAGGGAAGTAGGGTTCCTTTGCTGGGTTAATGAAGACATGGATGCCGTGCGTGGCTGCAACATACACAAGAAACGTAACACTGTGCTGTCATCATGTAAACCTAAGAGCGACTGTGAATGTTTGCCAGAGCGACAAGTAAACACGCCCACACCGTGGGATCAGCCACTATCACTTTTATGAAAGTGAACATTATAGCTTCCATGTAATGTGATGTGCAGTTGTAAAAAAGTAAGAATAAAAATATGAGATTGTTGGTTTTTACATTAGTTTCATTTTCTACACCAGCACATGGTTTACCTTGGTTGTAAGAGGCAGTTCATGAGGTCCATTTCATATATGATCAGTTTACAATAAAAAAAAATCTGCAATAAATTTAGACTCCTCCACAATACCAAAACCATGTTTTATTCAGATTAAGTATATTCTGCAGAGACAGACCCACAAGCTAATTATACTTTTAAATCTGAGATGACCCACTGTAGTGTGTTCTATAGCACTGTATCATGTAGTAAACTGAGAGGTTATCATTCCTGCTCTGTTACCAGCAGCTATAAATTGAAGTGATCGATTCAAACTTTTGTTTTTGCAAAGAGAAACAGATTGTAGATGACTATTACCCACTCTCCCAAAAACTGTGATGTGATTACTTACAGTACATTATATCCACCTGCTGCAGTCCAACCCTCCTGTTGTCTTACCGTCGACCCTGCAACTTGGTCATGCACCTGGTTTGAAAACTGACCCAGTCTGGTTTGCTGAACTGACCAGAGGCTGACGTCACAAACAACAACAACTCAATTAGTGAGCGGACCTTCCTGTTCTGTGCTGAAACTGATAATTCAACTGGATATGCTCTACTTACTTGAAGCATCTGGTGCAGACTTGTATTTTATGCATAATGATGACACACTTACAGGTGCTGCAGGTCTTTTATTATTCTTGCTCATTATACATGTGAGTTGACAATAGTAGTTGACATTATATTGATATTTATCAATCTTCTGATTTAAGACTAGATATTGTCTTTTGGACATTACAATATTATGATGGCAGAGTTGTATTTTTTTTTAAAGCATCATTACTGTAAAATGTCATTCTATCAATTTTTCAACTGTTCTAACCTGTTATTTGTCTTTACCACAGTCATTATGTTAACATCACTGATCAAATTGTATAAATATTTTGTCAAAGCACTAAAAATCATCCTTGCCAGCCTAGCCAAATTGATGCAAAACTTGAAAAATAAAATTGAGATTAGTTAGCCTGGCTCAAGTGACGCTCTTTGGAGGCCCATGATTGAGAGTTCAGTGCATAAAATCCTGTGCATGGTGGGCGGGAACCTTGGTTAGCTTCTTTATAGCCTGGTCTTACAATATTGCACTTATATTTTGCTCTTTGCATTTTGCTGGATGAACTAATGGCGAGTGTTGCATCAAGATTATAGTTGTGTAACGTTGTTTTTGTATCCCACTATATTTTGCATTTTGTGTGTGGAGTGAAAATTAAGTCGTGCCTGTATTGCGGCCACACTGATAATGTGAGTTCACTCAAATAGCTGATGAAACAGGCTTTGCTGTGGTTCAGCTGTTATTTCTATCACTCTATGTCTCACCAGGAAACATCAGGATTTCAATGTTACAATAAGACAAATCTCCATACGTGAAATGTTATTAATTTAAATACAGGTTTACAGTCTTTAGAAATACCCTCAGTTGCTTTTGAAGGTGACATTTCTGGCTTTACTCGGGAACTAATACAACCCAGCAAACATGAATTGTACCAAGCTTATTCCAGGAGCAGTTACCTCAAGTCATGAAACCTTTCCTCTTTTGCTTCTCAATACATCTGTTTACCAGGCACTATTCTGCTCATTATTCTTACCTCCAGAAAGGTCATTTGTCAAATCTCTTTTAATTGGGCTATTTTTCATGGGACAAACACAGCCCTCTGGAGAGTATTTCATTTAAAATGTTGATATAAGCACCTGATTGTTTCTGTGCCTGTCATCTGCATGGTTCTATAACATGAGGACTATGGTGAGCAAATGAAAAGTGGTGATAAGCATTTTTATGCACCGATGCAGATGAAATTGACATGTTTCTTTAGCAGAGAAAAATAAAGTCACTACTCCACCTGCTACATTATTGTCCATGTATTTCTTTAAAAATAAACATTTAATGAATTAAGTCTGAGGCCATCTCTCACAGATGGTAAAAACACAGTTTGAATTAATGCTCGATTTAGACTGTTTTTGCCATCTGTGAGGACATTTGTGAAGTTATTTTTAATTGTTTGTTTTCTGTTTGTTATGGCTATTTCATTGGAGACTTCCTTGAAGGAAAAGTGAAAGCACTCCAGTTTCCCCTCGGTACCTATTTGCATTGCAATATAGTGCAGGTGCAGTGGCTAGGGAAGGGTCTGGAACCATGCACAACCTGGTTTTAATTAACTTCAAGTTAAAATGGCGTGAAATTGAAAATGATGATTGCCAAAGTAAACATGCCTAATTAGGATATAAGGGGTGTAAGTAAATTATTTGATAACTATTGTTTATTTGGAGCTGTGCGTCACCTGGTTCGAGTTGGAAATTAATCTCCACGGCACAAACCGCATGTGTGATGACTGACAGTCTAATGGTGTGTGAGTGGGAAAGAAATGATCAGTATGGCTGTTCAATAATTTAAATGTCTTTTTACAGTTTAATTAGCTTACTAATACATTTGTGCTCCTAATGATTGTTATAACAGACAGGGAGGAAGAGAGCCAGACTGGCTTGTGCTGTGCTCCATCTCCACAGATAAACTAGATAAAATAATCAATACTATAAGCCAGTTAAATAGTGTTGCTCATAAATTCTGTATTGTGGCCATGCCGGTTCACAGTAGACCACTTAAACTTTAATAATCTGAACTGAAATACTAAATATTGAGAGTATTTTTTCTGACCTAAATGAAAAGTCACACTACCTGCATTAAACAATATGTTTATATTCCAATCAGTGCAGCTCAGCAGAACAGATTTAGGAGCTGGCACTGATAGCAAAGGAATCTGCCACCGGGTGATGAATGAGGCTGTCAGATTAGGGACAATTTGATCATGTCTGTTGACTCAAAGTTTAATTTCACTGATCACATCATGAGCGACGATGCATGTTCAGACATATGCTCAGTCATTACAACTTGGACTAGTAATGCTCGTCCTTGCTTCCTGATGATTTCTGTTCTGACCTGTGATTTGTGATAATATGTCAGAGTTGCTTATTTGGCAGCTGCTATACTTTTAGATCGACGTATATAGGATATTTTTTTTAACTATGTGAGATTGGGTGATTTGTATGTTTCATGCACTTTCAGTATCCGAGGTGTCAATCCTATCCAGCTAACAATAACTGTAAGACCCATCCAGGTCTGTCTTTCTTTAGCATGTTTAAGGGCATAATCAGTTCCAGCTTAATTCAGAAGAAAATGTGAGAAAATTAAAAGTGGATAGAGCTTGTGTCAGATTTTGTCTAAATAATTGTAAAAATAATTGCCCCCCCCCTTGTCCTCCTCCTGAGAATGTGCCTCCCAGTTGATAATTTACCATGCTCCATCTGAATGTGCCCACAGACTGATTCAATGAGACAATCTTGAAGAGCATTAATTTGAGGGAGAAATTGCAATTTATTTCAGAGGAATCTTTTATAGTGCCGTTAGAAATACCTGAATACTGTGACAATGAAAACAGACACAATGAAGAAGTCAAACTTAACTTAATGAAAAACCTGCAAGTGAAAATAAATATTGATAGAAAAAAAGGCACTATTAAAATGTGATTCATTTCAAGTTGTATTTTTAAATCCTTCTTTTCAGCCAACAACAATTTATCTAATTTTATCTTATTAACTCTAATTAAAAGTAAGTGGATCAATGAAAAGTAATACAACCGCTCTGGCCATTTGTTTCTTTCACCAAACTTCACTAGTGCAAGAAGGAGCAATTATTCTAAGATGTTGCACTGATAACGTGAATTCATTGAGGTAAATACTAATCTAAAAATAGTAAGTGACTCCCAACACAGCAGGAAAGTACTGTGTTGAAATGTTGGACTTCATCTTCTCTGTATTCGGTTCGTTTCCTATCTTGATATCCTCTGGGATCATGATCTTGATCTTTTTTTTTTTTTTTTTTTTTTTTGGAAACATGCATTGAAACGATTTTATCAACTCATTCAAGCTGAAAACATGAGAGTGTGCTGCTCTACATTGTTGAATGAATAGCGCTAGAAGTTTTTAGATTGTTAATTTAAATGTGTTTATTGGGAAGCATGTACAGTGTTAAACAAACGTTACCATTTGATGTTCTGTACCAGAGTTATCTTATAGCTTTCATCTGCAGTCCCTTCAGTAGGTCAATATTAAAACAAAACAGCACAAAAACAGAGGACACATACAGCATACAAAGTAACACACAACAGCACATTGCATACAAGATTTAATAAGACAAAATAAGGAATTTAAAGATCAATAAGGCCTCTAGAGACAGGTGATGGGTTAGACATTATCAGACATTGTCATGCTTAGACATTTTTAGACTGATTAGCTAAAAAAAACCTCCATAGATTAATCAATAATGTGTCAGTTTGAATCCTAAATTTGATTTTACCAGTTGTACTTTAGGTTCAGTCCTACCAGCACACATTAGGAAACACTATAACTTTCAAAAATGACGCATGTAGTTTAGATGTGAGGCGGACTGGTGGATTTTGGTCTGCTGTGCAGGAGCTTTCTTTAAAATGCTGAGATCAGTGATTACAGTTTAGATAACCAAGTGGTTCTTGGGCTTGATTACATTAAAACCTTATCAGCACTGACAACCGTGATTGCATCCCTGCTCTTTTACAAAAAAGAAAGGGGAAAAGAAGGATTGAAAGACTTAAAATAACATAACTTCCTCTTAGAGTTGAGCTGTGCTTGAGCACAACTTGTTTGTACAAGGTGTTCATCAACAGCATCAGATACCAAAAGTATTTATAGTGATTCCCAAAAGACCACATTCATTGCAGGGATTCAGCATTCTTTAAACATGGAGGTAATGGCACACATTTTCAAACAGTCTCTCCTGAAATACATTCACAGTTGTTCAAGTGAAAAAGTAGTAGAAATAGTTGTGTAAAGAGTGAAAAGAAAGAGAGAGAGATATCATTATCAGAAGGTTATAAATGAAAGGTAATGCCTTCCATAGTTCCCTCTAATCTGATGTCGGAGAGGTGTGAAGGGAGGGAGCCTCTGGAGCTCCTTGACTTTTACACCAGTACTATAAGCACAAGAACAAAATTCAACAAGATGGTTTTGTGTTAACTGTTTACTGCTAACATTTTTAGAGTAGATCTTAAGGCAAATGTATATAACCGCATTAGTCAAAAAGAAAATTTGTATTTAATTTCAATGTGATGCATCTGCATCATCAAACCTGTTTATTTGTATGTTCAGTTATGGTTGGCCTTGTATACTACTGCCTTTTTGTAGTATTTGAGTAGCTTGACTGTGCATTGAACATTAATCCTACATAGCTTTTCTGAAGCTTTACTTGAAAATATAAAATAACCAACTTCTCAAGGTCTACCTAAAGTGTTCTTAAGTTTCAGCTCAAAATAGATAAATATAATAAAAAAAATTGGAGGGAAGTGTTTGTCAGAGGGAAGGTCAAATACCTTTTCCGTCATCACTCAAATATTTAGAAGTATAGTAATTTCCTTGCATCAGGATGCAATAATAGAGATTTCAATTACTATGTGTACAGAAATAGGCTTTCACATTCTCAAAATGAGCAAGCTGGAAAATAGCACTTAAAAGACAACAGAAGGAAAATATGTTGATGGATAAAAAGCAGTATTAGAGACCATATTTGTACGAACAATTCTACTTAATTTACTGTGCAGAATATTTGCCTTGCGTGCTTTTTGTTCAATTGACCTTGCCTGAATTATATTTTTAAAAAATGCTTTTGATGAGGTTTGCTAACAGATGCACGTCATTTTTGATTCACTGCAATTAGTGACATTTCTTTTGCTAGCAGTAGATTGTTGCTGACTGTTCATACATCCTCCAGAATTTTTGTACATCTGGTCGTCACTAAATAAACACACGGCAATCCCTGGTTGCTGTAGAATGCAGCAATCACAGCCGATGGAAACATGCCATTGGGAGCAGCCACAAGAAAAACACATATTCTGTGCTCTCAAACTCAGATGAGCTGTATATGATCTCAGAAAATACAGCTCACGGACAGTCACATTTTATTAGCAACATGCAAATCAGTGTGGAGTGGGAGTCTATCACAAACATATGATGAAATACTCAGAAAAGTGTTTTGTTTTTTTGTTTTTTTTTGGGGGGGGGGGGTAATAATATTTATTTAGCTTTTCTTACAGATGCAAAAAAGTGGGAAAAGAAAAATCAACCTAAATCACACCCTGCTCTCCCAAACTTGAATAACCAGTGTCACAAAGCTGGTTATCAACAGGCTCTGTTTGTTTGTTTTCTAATCAGCTGTGAGTGTGTTCACATAAAAAAAGCTGATTCATAAGCCAACCAATCTCATTTCAGTAGTGGAGTAATATGGGATAAGATGAAATGGATGATACCTCTGGAGGAATTAGTTGAAATGTGTTAATTAATTCTGAGGTAAAGCTTGATATTGTTTATAGAAAATAATTGTTTACTTAAGTGCTGTCTCTGTGGCAACAATCCTAAAGCCTGACCAGTAAGAAGGCAGCTGTTTATGCTTCACTGTATGCTTGTGTAATTTGTTTAAAAATAGGAGCATTTTCACATATGACACATATGAAAATTCCTTCACACATATAATAAAAAGGGCAATAAACTGATTTATTGCTCTCTTTTGAAAACTTGTTTGCATGTTTTGGATGTATTTATTTAATCTTACTGAATCTAAAAAGATTTAATATTCGCAAAGTCCGCCAGTGTTATCCTGAGCTGCTGTGACGAGAGAGAGTGTAAAAACAAATTTGGAGTATTATCTTCGTAACGTTAAAAGCCATGTCTTAAAACTAGATTGGACAAGTGGTTTTGCTACAAACATTACTTATGACACAAATTATTATTATTATTATTATTGTTAGAAGAAAATGAGGGTTTTAGACTGATGTGTAGTATGCTTTCTGGTCATTATTGCTTTTCTTTGTTAATGAAGTACTTTTCTAAAATCCATTTTTTTAACTATTAATGTGCAGACTGTTGGTATGAGTTTGATCTGATCCACTGCTGCTACTGCATAGTATGTTACTATGGTGATCTTGTAACCACAGTAACGTGTTGTCAGTTTTGCATATAGCCTTACATTTTCACAAAAAAAAGCATACTTAAATAACTTCCTCAATTAAAATCTTGAAACTTTCATTAATGTATTCACACATTTTGATGGAAAAAAAAAAACAATTGGAGAAATCAGACTACTAGTGACATATTCTATTTTGTCTTCCTTTCCAGGCTTTTTGAGATGAAGTTAGCAAACATAAACACTCGCAAATTAAACAGCCAATCTCATTTTTGATCACTTGTACACCAGAATATTTCACAGCTTTTCACAGTGTTTGTGCACTTGTGTGGGTCTTCAGTTTGTAAACATACAGTGTTGATTTGGGCAGCTAGAATAACTCCATCAGCTGTAGCCATGTTGGAAATGTGCTCTCTTAAAGCCTCAACCAAAAAATGTTTTATCAGGAAAAAAAAGATAAACTCAATTATCTATTTTGCAGTTCAAAAACACTAACAGAGTAGAGAGTGTATATGTAGTTCAACTCATTATGTAAGTAATTATGTCATTTCATTTTGCAGTCTAAAAGTCAACAGCTAGAGAGACGTGGTAACGCTTCACAACTGCATATTTTCAGTGTCCATCAAATTCTTAAAATGTGGTGGCGTCTGTTTAATTTTCTTTTGGAAACTGACAAAATACTGTGATTCTTGACCGAAGGCATCAGTCTGCCTCCTCTTTCAAACCTGAATTACACCTCACTGGTAGCTGCCACCAAGTTACACAAGAACGTTCTGCATACAGTATATTAATCAGCCAAGCGCTGATGATAGTCTGTCTCACAGTTATAATGAAAGCAGATTTTTGTTGCTTTGATTTGGGAGGAAAAAAAATCTCCCATGTTATTAAAATCCAGACCTCTGACAGGATCATTGAAGGAGTGTTCACAATTTTTGACTACTCATTATGCATGTTCAAATTACCAGAAAGAAAAACAATACTATATACGATCTCTTCACTATTTTCATGTCTTCTCTGGACTTTTGTACACTCACCTGATTCTTAGATGTTGTTATGAATGTTTATTTTTAATTGGCTTCTTTTTTTCTTTCTTTTTTCTTTTTTTTCTTTTTTTTAATATTAATACATCTAAGATCATATCTACGTCCGCTAAATACTCAGGCTCTAAAAGGACAGAGCATTGAAACCTTAGGGCTTCAGCAGATTAACATATAGAAGTCAGCTCCTTTTTCCCACTGCAATGCTGTTTGATAATCAGCTGATGTTGTCAGAGCTCAACTACACGAAGGGCAGCTCTCTGTGGAAAATGCTCCAATTTAAATGAAAGAACAAAGTTGTGGCAAAATCAGGAAAGAAAAGTTACTCCAGTGTACACTTAATTGTGTGCTGTTTATTTTCCATGTCATAAGGCACTCTGAATTTAAGAATTGATCATTAAAAGTAAGTAAGGATAGTATTAAATAGTAGGGCTTTGATGNTCCACATATTTTCAGCTGTGATCTACATTTGTTCAATAATGCCAATAATTGAGGTATTTTATTTATTTTTTGTTTTTGGGCACAGATGCCAGAATTCCCCTTTAATTACACACACCAGACTTTTTTATTTTTTGATACTGTGCTTAGCACAGCTGTTCTCACCTTGTCTACCCCAGTATAGTATGTATGGAAACACATGGGTGCATATGAATTTGTGTGTGTGTGTGTGTTTGTCTATATATTTGTTAAAAATATGTATGTATAATATAGTTTCTCAGAATTTGAATTAAATCAGAACTTGACTGCATTAACTTGTTTATTTCTGCATATGACAATAAACGCCTTTGAGTCCTGTACGAAGATGGGACGAGCTTAGCAGTGGAGTGTGGGGACAGAGACAGAAGGAAGTATTTAACCATATTTGTGTGAAAATATGA
>JANJYQ010319633.1:0-16071 GCA_024605255.1 Rastrelliger kanagurta | reverse complement strand
GAAGGGTTTGTTCTTGTGAGCTTTTTGGATAATCCACTGGAAAATCTTGAAAGGTTGCCAAGGAACAAATTGAGCTATGTCTCTTTTTTTCTTTCATTAGTCATGGGAGTTGGCAGTTTCGTGTTTTAATATTTCACTTTTAGCCTAAAATTGTAATATTAGACTTTATATGAGTTAAAAATCCCTTAATGCGGTGGTGTTTCTTGTTAATGTAACAGCAGTACTATTAAATTATCTAATATAAAGCTTTTAAGTGGAGATCTTTTGAAATTCAAGATAGCCATTGTCATAATTGAAGATAATATGTATTAAGATGTAATGTGTGTGACTAAGTATGTCTACATTGTAATTATTTTTGACATTTAAATGATTTATCCACTCACCAGGATCTGTGTGATACGTTACTACGTGACACATAGATGATATTTTCAGTGTAATATGTAACGTATGCATCACATTCCCACAGGCGTCTGAGTATGACTCAAAAGTTAGTAAGTGTCAAAGTCGAGCTTGAGCTGTCACTGTTGCTGTGGGCGTGGGAAAAATCGCTGGCACAGCTTCCCCCAGCTCTTTCACTATCTCAGTATAATGCGCTCACTCGTATTTTTTTTTTTTTTTTTGCTTCACAGTCATTTTGTGATCTTCTTTTTTAAACTTCAGCAAAGTTGTACTTACAGGAAGCTTCATTTTTGCAGGATTGCCCTAATAACATTTACACAATTACAGTACACACATTCACACCTGGGAACTGTTCAGTCTAAAAACAGACTGATCAAATGGGGTTGAGGGCCTTGTTCGAGTACACCTCAGTGGTGATAATGAGGGAGGGGCAAGTTCTGCCCCACGCCCCCTCCAGGATTTATCCTGTTGGTCTAGACCTGCTGACCTTGCAGTCACAAACTTGCTTCTCTAACCCTTTAAGCCACCACTGACAGCACAGTACATCACTACAATGGAGTTCATGAAACATAACCTGGAACATTTCCAAAGGCTGGGCATGTTCTCTATAAAGTTAAAATCCATGGCTGTAGGAAATGAGGGTGAGAAATATTTTCACTGTCAAACTTTCTGAAGTGAAGTTTTACTTCAAAAACACAAAGAGAAGGTAGAGGTGTTAGGAAAAAAAGGCTAATAAGTACCAGGTGTGCCCGCTGATGCAGTCCCTGTTGCATCAATTAAACATCAATTCTCAATATTGACAGCATCTAAACAACTACAGTTGTTTGGATGTTTTAAACCAATGTTCAAAGAAAGTTTAAATCTGTACAGCTGGATGTCCTTATTTACTTTGATGAGTATAAGTTTTTATATGCTGCCCATAAATCATCTGCAAAGTTGGAGACTATCCATGAAAAAGCTAGAACGTGTCTAGAACGTGTGATTCAATCCCCGGCCGCTGCAGTACACATCTTGAATTGAAGGCATATGTGAATGGGTGAATGTTGACATGCAGTGTAAAGCCCTCTGAGTGTAGTTAGATGACTGAAATGGTGCTATATAAACGCAGTCCATTTGCTATTTGCTTGACTCAGGCATCTCAAGTGGGGCCCTGGAGCTGGAAATGACCAGCAGAGGTTGGGACAGCCGAGTTAGGGCCTGATATTTGTGTCTGAAGAGGAACTTTCTATGTGTAGTAGTGTATAAAAAGCTAATAAAAAATGTTTCACTAGTATAATAATCCCAAGCAGCCCTTTCAATGATTTTCTTACTTGCCTTTTTCAGAAATTATTTAAGCTTTTGCTGGGCGACATATTAATAACCAATGCTTAACAAGTAGGTTGCCATTCTCTATGTCATTATTTGTTTATGATAGCTTCCCTGAAAACAAAAACCATGAAAAAAATAAACAAGGTAGAGATTTATGGATACAAAAATGTTCCATGCAACACTGTCGACCAAGTTTTCATGTGCTATGAGGGATTATGCAACGCCTTTTTACTCATGTTCCCTTGCTTTCAGTATACTAAATCGTTTACATGCCCTTTTGTTGAATGAGAACATTCCTTACATAGTAGCTCTCTATTTTGAGATGTAGCCCGCTAGCATTGTGAGTGATAGCCAGCAGTAAACAAGTTCCATCCCCAGCCAGATAATAGTCTTCCCGGCTGTGTAGATCTTACAGCTTTTGGGGTACGATTCCCTTCCTTGCTGTGCCAGTTGTGATATTTTGCCAGCTCTTTGCAGCTCAAACACTCCACAGAACCCCAACATTACTCCTTTCCCAAACACATCATTTACCCCCCAACATCCCTGTCCCATCAAACCCCAGTGGGTCTTTTATTCTGCTTACCCACCAGCACATGACTGAACATTCACGCAGTGTTCATGGCACAAATTATGCAAAAATAATCTCCTCAAAAATCCTACTTACATATGCCCATGTTCAAGTACACACACACACACAAATGCACATCCCAAGACTAATGTCTTATGCTCCACCATTGCTCTCCCTTTTCAGGATACAGGGGCTTCGGGCTTCTATGCCTTTTGAAAAAATAAAAGTGAAATGGAGGAGACAAAGCCATTATGCAGGAGGCAGTGGCATGCTGTGCTATCTCTCTTTCACTTGATATGAGAGAGGCATACTTGTGTTTATATTTGCTCCCTGCTCATTCAATTGCCCTGTGGACAACCATTCTTTGGGTTACTGCCATCGCAATTGCTTGGCTGTTTATTTATTCGTCTGGCCACGGCTTTATTCTCATCCATTTTCTCATGTTTATGCTTGCTTCTGATGAACTGATTTCCTAAAGACCCCAGACATGCCACATTAGCCCGATAGGCCACTAACTGCATTGTTAGTGTCCCCGTGATGGTCTTGAAGAAAGCAGGGATGACAGTCATACAGTACAACAAATTGCAAATGTAATGAAAAAAGAGCTGGTATTTATTTACAGAAAAACACAAGTATAGTTTTGTATAGTTTATTACATGATTTTTACAATTAGCCCTTAGTTCATATTTAATACCTAACATTTGAAAAAAAAGATATGCTCTGAATCACAGTTGTTGATGGGAATTATCAGATACATTATTATTTCCATGTACACATTATAAATGCTCACTGTAATTCACAAATCAAGGCTGTTCTACTGTAGTAACTTTGACGGAGGCCTATATTATCTATTAAGTTCACTCAGTGTGCCAGTTCAGGCAAATCATACAACTGCTCAGATATTACTGAATAGATTAGAGTTTAATTACCACACAACAAACATTTGGGCAAGTAATAGTGACTGTAAAGACTGGCAGCACGGGAAACAAAGAGTCTCTCAGTCTAGTATAATGTGCTAGTAAGTTAATGTCAGAGGAAGACGCTTGAAGGCAGTTACCTTTTGTTTAATAGTGCAGCTTTTCATCCAAGTACTACTGTGTTGTTTTTGAAAATGTCAGGTCATTCATTCATTAGAGAAGGCTCATATACTGTGTTCCACTCTTCATTTTGTTATTTAATTCACAAGTGGACGATATAAAATGGCTAAATAAAAACAAATCAAACAAAGAAATAAAGCATACATTGATTTATGAGAACGTAAATACAGTACATAAAAATTAGAATACACATGACTGAATACATTTGCTGTTATGTATTGTGTTTGATTTGTTTTTATTCAGGCACTTTTAGTCTTCCATATATCTTGGACGGTTAGGTGTGCAGACCAAAAATATTTTACTGCCAGCATAAAACAAAAACACATGCTCAAAAAAATGAACAAAAGACAAAAACACAACGCAGAATGGTACTTAAAGGCATGTGTACACTCTCGTGTAGGAGGTGCTGTTAAACGGGTTACCCAGTGCCAACTTTAAATAGAATTTAATGGACCGCTTTGTATTCGAAATGAGACCAAGCAGCATCTTTGTCGCAGCCTGATACGACGAATGGAAGGAAAACGGAACAGAACAGAACCCTTACACAACATTTGCATATCAAAGCTCTTCATGTTTTGATATCATTACAGTGTTTGAAGTGGGCAAGTGTGGCAGGATCATTTCATAAACAAATCATTGGGACTTTAAATCTGATGTCAGGTATTCCAGATTTTCTTATGGTCTTAAGCGCTGTGGTTACAATGTAAATTTGCATTACAATAGCCTCACTCACAGACCTCAAACAAGCTGACTTATTAGAATTCCAGTGGCAAGAGCCAATTTAGTGGGTGATCATGCGGGGAGATGCTCTTTAAACTCGTGAGAAAAATCACTGCTTCGTGCAGAATTCATAGGGCATTACTAAACCAGTTGAGTCAGTATTGTGGAATTTAATATTATCTATACAATGAATCAAAAACACTAGAGTGGGAATAGTATATGTTTATGACAGATGTACTGTACAATATATTATACTGCATATTTACTGCTACTGCATATTTGGAGTTTGTACTTAAATGTCCTATTGTTTGTACCTTTTGGACTCAGACATTTTGTTCTTTACTGTTGATTAGCTTTTAGGTCAGAGCAATGGAGAGTCACAATTGTTGTGGAATTGGAATTAGGTCTGCAAATATTATCAATCAATCCGCTGATTATGTTTTGATTATTTTGATTATTGTTTGATGTCCAGACCACAGAGATTTAATTTCCGTTTATTCAGATGTCAACATTTTGACTTTGATTGATATACTGCTGAGATTGCTTGTTGATATGTGTGCTTGGTTACACCTTTGATATTTGCCCTCAGGTCCTTTAAAATTAGATCCGTTCAGTAATTATTAATCATTTATTGCTTTCTCAGCACAGTTTATTTCAAAAGGCTGTGTTGAGATGTAAAATCATGAGCGTGGCTGGGAAAATTTGGCAAAGGCTCTTCTTGGGTGTGGGCAAAAATACAGAGGAAATTGAATAGTTATTGAAGAGGGTAATGTTTCATGTGGGAGAGTATATTTTTCTCAAATCAGTAGACAGTATGAGAGTACATTCCTTAGTTAGTATCTTTGATTTTCACCTTGTGAAACCAGCACTCCTGTTTTTCATAACTTTCTCCCGCATTTCAGGGCCATTTTCCAGCACTCTCTTGCTTTGTTGTTTCTCCTGGGAAGCTTCTGTAATTTTCATGGCCCTCAAACTTTATTATGAATAATCATCATACAGGGATCCATAACTTTTTTTTTTTTTTTATATTCGTCTGATGCTACCCAAGTTGCCAGATTGCCTATGAAATACAATCTACACACAATGCACACACTACATACAATTTCAACCCATCTGTCACTGCACCCTGGCAACCCATAACCTGTTTCTGTGCCAGAAGGCAAGCCAGCTAACTTAGCTATTATTTATTTATTTATTTATTATCCCCTTATTATTTATTGATGATTTTCCTAGCCTTGCAGCACCAGGTGTAAATGTCCTTTAGGCAGGACAGTGTGGCCAAATCAGTGCTTTAGGTTGTTGTCCAACAGCACCTTGTAGGTTTGTAAGAACCTAGGAACTCTCAAGGTTTTAACTCAATAGCGAGGTTTAAATTTGGGTTCCCAAGGGAGAGCAGTGTGTAGTGACCCAAGGAAAGTGACCAGACTAGAGTACTGGAAAAACAGCAATTTATTTTTCCGCACAGTGCAACACTAACAGAAACCAAGGCGAAATACCATAAAAGCTGAGGGGGGTAAATTATTTCAAAACTCAACGATAAAACGCTGTTCACCAGGATAATATACCTTGAAAGCTGGGGTAATTAAAGTATTTTAAGGCAGAGCAATGAAACTATGCACCATGATAATATGCCTTGAAAACAGAGGGAGCTACATTATTTTACAGCTAAGCAATACAGTTTAAAAAGTCCCAGGGTACAGGCTCCTAAAATTGAAAAGATGCACTAAAATGAAAAAAACCCAAGAGCAAGCAAACAATCAAATTAAAATACAAAACAAAAAATGAGGGCCTAAGCCATGTTAATACACTGTTCAGTGCTTAGGGACAGGTCTCATCAAGTCCAGTCCAATCATGCTTGCCGCCAAACAATCTGTTGTCCCTGCCCTGCTAGCACCAGCTAATGGCTAGTAGTCAGTTGAGCCTCCTCCAGTAAGCAGCTCCTTGACACTAGGAACAGGAAAGACTGGTCGGTGGGTTGCTTACAGATCCATCACCAGTTGTGTCACTGCTAACACAGTTGCTACTGTTTACTGATCTTGTTGTAGCCCAGGAACTTCCTGTTAGGCTTCAGCCTTCATCTGAAAAGTGTAGACTTGGGCCTCTAGATACAAGTGTCGGTTCCGCTCCTTCTCAAGTAGTGTCCAGAGGATTTGAGGTGACAAGCAGCCTTGTAGCAGTGTTAGTGTTGCCCTTTGTCTGCAAAGGTCTGTCTCAACTTGACTGGCATCTTTCCAGCCTTACAATCTGTCAGATGTTGTTTATATATCACTTTTCATACATTCAAATATAGCACAAAGTGCTTTACACAATAAAAGCCAGCAAAACAAATAAATAAAACCCAACATCACCCACACAGTACACACACATGCACACACAGCCACACATAGAAACACTCTACATCTGCCTGCAGCTCCACTTCCCAGTTTTATTGGTTCTTTGGCGTCCTGGCCCTGACTGGAGACAAGTTCTACTTCCCAGACCTACAGTCTGTATGCTGTGTGACAGCAGCACTGCTTTTTGTGTGTTCAGCAAAATTAACCACTCTTCAGGGTTGTTTTCATATCAGTCAGTACATATACATGCACAGCTTAATCGAGATATGCTCAACACTATATGCATCTTTTCAATGGGTTAATACAGCCCCCTTTCCGGATAACCTATCACATCACGTTTTCAAGTGTCATGCAAATGTACTGAGTCACTAATGCTCTCAATGGTGTAGGGATAGAAATTATCAAGTATCTGAGGAGGTACCTAGAATTTCCTCAAGCATCTGAAGGTAAAAGATTTTCTGTTGTGCTTTTGTCACTAGTAAGTTGTAGTGCCCAGGTCAGGTCCTCTGTAATGTGGATACCAAGGTTCTTGAAGCTGTCCACCCTAAACCCCAAGGACCATTTGATATTAAGGATGGCATAGTTCTTTCTCTTCTTCTTCCCGAAGTCCATTTCTTTGTCTTGCTGACGTTCAACAGAAGGTAACTGTTTTAACATCTGTAGGTCAGGTCCTGTACTCCCCTCAGGTAGCTCATTCATTGTTATGTGCGATTTGGTAATCTACAGCTATGTCATAAGCAAGATTGAATGGTTACATAACTGAGTGTGCTGGAGGCTCAAGAGTGCTATATCAAAGGATGAGACGTTAGAGAAGATGCATTTGCCTATGCTCACCACCTGGGGTCTGCCTCGCAGGAGTCAAGGATGCACATGTCGTGAGGTGTTTAATCCTAGGCCCTTGAGCTTTTGGAACTATGGTGTTAAACTCTTAGCTGTAGTCAATGAACAGTAATCTCACTTAACTCCCTTTCTAGTCCATATGAGATGGAGTGGTGTGGAGAATGTGTGCTATAGCTTCGGTCTATTGGTTGGGACAAGAGGGGAAGTGCAGTTGTTTTATTGTGTTTGGTAGTGAAGAACAGATGTTGTCCTTGATGTACCATTGAAAGCATTTCATCACTATGGAGGTGAGTCACTCAGTCATTTAAGCAAGCTGGTATTGTTTTTCTTGGGGATAGGAATAAGCATGGACTTCTTGAGGCACAAAGGTACTACATAACAGACAGAGACGGAGAGCAGCACTGTGAACACTGACTCTAGTTAGCCTTTTTTCTTGGTGCTTACACTTTTTAAAGCCTTCTAGACAAGGTGCTAGGTGTCAAACATGTGTCCACACATCGTCAATTTTGACCTCTATTTTAACTGTTTTTACTGTTTACACTTAATGTATAATAATCAAAATATATCTTTCCATCCTTGGTGTGTCCTTTAACATGCAGTTCCTAATGTTTTAAATCAGTGCCCAAGATGCAATCTCAGATGTCTTGTTTTCTCCCAACCAATGGTCCAGAATCCAAAAATATTAAGTTTACCTGTCATAAAAAATTGAAGACACTCCCCAAAAATATATTTAAGAAGCTGAAATTTTACATTTTCTAGCATAAATTGACTCAGAATATTTAATCAAGTATCAAAATAGTTGATTTTCAGCCTACCAATTATTTCAGTGAATCACTACGGTCATAAAAAAATACCAAGAATTTCAATAAAAAACTGAAGGTGTCTCTCAATATTTTCATAGGTATGAAAATTATGTTAATTTTCCAAAGCCTTAAAAATAGTATTCATGCTCCAGAAAAGTTTTGGCAAGTACTGCTGTTCATCCATACAGTACACACACAAATCAATTTACACATGTGTATACTTTAAATCAATGTAATAAAAATGGCTTAATAGAATAAATCAGTTTGGCACACCTTATGTGAAACAGCAATGCATTCATTCATTATAGTGTGTGTATCTGTGTAATTAAAGAGAGCCATAGCTATGCACTGTACAACAGCTCCTGTCTACGACGCCTTTATATTTCCAATTGCTCCTTGATAAGAGTGTAGAGAGGCAGAGGGTACAGACAGTTAACTAGACAGGAGGAATGCATATGAGAAAATGCCTAATGGGAGTATGTGTAAATAAACCTTGAGTTTTTCCCCTCTTGGCTCCAGTGAGTAATTTACCCCAGACAGAAATCCATAAACGTGACAAATGAAGAAATGATGAGGAGTGATGCCTCCACCTGTGTTAAAACCACTGAACTATATGTAGCCTCTCCATTTATCATCCTATTCTGATAAACACACAGAAAACAGAGAGATGCTGATTAATTTATTCATATTGATCTAAACATAAGTGTATTACTGATACATGACTATTACATCAAGAATAACAACTAAAACAGAAAATCATGCCCAAAATTTGTAAGTGAAATGAGAATGTCTGAAGTTCCTTTATCAAAATGGAAAAGACAATCATAACATATCAAAACCAAAAACGACTGAAGTGAATGCACATGCAAATAATCTTTGATGTGCATTATTGGTAAGTATTGTGTATTCTTAAAAATGACTACAGTTACAATTTGAATTATTATTTGAAACAGCAAATGTGTTTTGAAAGAAATGTAATGTCACTTGGATTCCACTTCTCTTTTTCAACAGCAGTTTGGGAACATTTTTTTAATGTCTGCAAAATTGCTAAATATTTATTTGAATGCATCTGAAAAATATCCAGTCAACATTTGTTAACAAAATCTGGTCAAGGCAGCTCAAGTATTTTTCAGTGTTTTTGAGGTCAACTCCATCTTCCGCTCAACATCCTATAACAAGGGTATTCAATTAAAATCCAATTTGTGAAAATTTCTTCAGGTGAAGTTCTTGAACATAATGCATTTCTGATACTATTCAAATAAAATATAAAAGATTAAAATAAGTATAAAAATAAGAAAAATACATTTTGTTTTCTTATATGAAATAAAGATGGCGTCTTTCATCATCATCAACCGGCTATTTTCTGTGCCCTCACCGCTGATTTGAGTGGGTATGAATGGGTATGTTTGTTCAAAGTTGTGCTTTACCTCATTGTGTGTTAAATAATGGCTTCTCTCTCAGAACATATGAGACATGTCTTGGTGTTGAAATAGCCTCTTGAAAGATGATGAATATTTAGCTTTCTACCCATTTTGGACGTATTTGATTGTCCATTTTCCCTTTCTTTGAGCATATATGTAAAAAAAAAAAAAAAGCTACCTGTAATATGCCACTTCTCTATCTAAACTAAGGATTGTTCCATGACCAGAGTAGCCCAAAAAACAGGTTTCCCATACCACTTCCCTATCACCTCTGGAACCTGTCCTCTAGAAGACAAAAAACCTCAACACAATAGATTGCAATGTCAGTACCAAAAACAACCTATAGAGACATCCTGACAGAGATGTAGTTGTAGTAGTAATTATGTCTATTTTTCACCTCACATTTCCAACTGTGAACCACCAAGCAGTTTTTAAAACACTATGGCTGTTGTAGTGTTTACTGTTACCATAACAATGAAGACTGTCTTACTTTAAGGAAGCCAATCACTTTAACTCACACCATATTTTAAGTGATCATTTTGACACAGATATTTCTCTAACTAAATACTTTTTGTTCCTAAACACAATAAGACCTTAACCACAGTGTTGTTGCATCTTAAAAGAACTTATTTTTAAACAGTGATTTGTCAAATCATGTTGTCCTGCCAGTTATTGTTGATAGAGGACCCTCATTAGAAAATACTTAATCTGGATTGCATTGTCAAATTTCATGTGGTTGTATAATCTGACTGACTTGTTGAACTTCTGTGTGGTTCAACAAAATAACACTTCATGAACTGGTAAAAACATTTCCAGTGAAAATAACCCAGGAATGGACTTAATGACCTGTGAACTTCAATTATGATGATTTTCCATTAACTCCAGGCCTGTAGTTATACTCAACATAGAGATCAAAAAGATTTGTACTAAATATAATCGCCCTTTTTCCCAGCACATATTTCTGCCTTATTATAGCAAGAAAAACACAGGTGTAACTAATTTAATTAATGATGGCTCACTTCCATTAAGTGTCCCAGTAGCCAGTGTGCTCAATGCCACAGGCCTGGAGCTGGCTGAATAGCTGCACCTGTGTTTTTCATTGCGAAAAATGTATGTCAATAAAGATCTCTATTACAAACGCATCTCAGTTTAAAGGGATCTTTTGAGTACTATGCAGTTTTTCAACAACTTGCAATCAGCCTGATGATATCTCAGCTTTACATTGTTCCTTTTGTGAAGTGAACAAAACCATCTTTACAGCTTAGTGTTTCACTTTATATGCCAGTTCCAAGCCATCTCATGAATTAACTACAGCTAAATGAGCTGTTTGTTAACAGTCATCGTTATTGTAGTTATACTGAAGGTCACAGACCAACATTTTCACAAATTAATTAATTGATGAGATTTTCACACATTTTTATATATGTGTGTGTATGTGTGTGCGTGCATGTGTGTGTGTATATATAAATTCCGCAGCATTAGTGTTTGATTTACATTTTAGGGAACAAAAAGTTTTCACCCTTTGTAGTAACAAACTGAAATTTAGTTCTATGTCATTAGACCTATGGTCGAAATCAGAAATGCATATTCAGGGTAAACCATGAAGGCCTTTTTCATTGGTTACATTTTCTTTTAATGTAATACTCAGGTTTAACAGTGCCCTGGACTCTAAAGGGGATATACTGGATTTTACTGTTGAGCTCTGGGAACTCTTGACCCCCCTCTAACTGCTGTGCTGCAGCTAACAGAAGAGAACAGCAGGCCTGGGATCCTGGGATTTTGCTGATGTCTAAACGCAGTAGCACCCCAGCAGAAGCCTGGTCCAGTAGCCTACCTCTGAGGGTCTCCCTTCAATTAACACCCAGCTGTTTTCTACAGCAGTGAGGGGATCAAGGCCTCCTTGGCCTTCCTCTTCTACTGCGCTCTGAACAAACACACCACTCACTCAAGCCCCACCGTGAAGCTATGATAAACATCAAGAAATGTGTTTTTGACTATTGCGCCAAAATTAAAAAGGTAATATTTGGTTATATTTTATTTACTTGTCCTAACTCATTTGAAATATAAAATAATTCCCCTAGGGTTATAATGGGTCGCAACTAGTGCAGTGTGAAGTACGTATTCCTATAGAAACTTGGAAGCATAAGTCGATTTTTCACGTATGGCCGAATCTGTCACATGACAGATTTAAGATGACGTAGCAGCCATACACAGCCTCAGTGAGTATCTGTTGTTGAAAGTACACACCACAAACTACATATCAGTTTTAAAATTTTGTTGATACACCGAGTAAAACCCAACTGATGATAAATCATTTACATCGTACTTTTTCCTGCATACTTTTACTGCGTTCACTGTATGATTGGTGCAGGAAGAAATGTGAAAACAGAGCTTTTAATTGTAACAAAAGTGCTGGCGGCATTCCTATCAGGGAGGAGTGCTGTGACATGTATGGGATTTTAATTTTTAATGATGAAATTTAAAAAAAAAAGGATGCATCTCATTGTACCATGTGCAAGCCTTATCTGAATGCTTAGGTTGATCTGGCAGTCATAGATATGCGAGCCACACACACATACACGCAGACGCTTCTTGCTTTATAGATTGATATGTACAAAATTGTATGGTAAAAATGAATGACTTAATTTTGAATTACAGCATTTGTCAATCAGGGACAACAGTGAGGAAATCTGCATCATCTAATGTGCAAAATGTGAAGCAACAATAGGCCATGAGATGAACCAAACTGTAAGTGAGAAAGTGTGAATTACAGAGAGTAGACAGATGGGACAGGCTGGATCACAGCAATGAAAGGCCATGAAGGTAAGGAGCAGCATGCCTGACGTGAGTGCAAAGGAGGGCCTGACCTAATTGACTGATTTAGTACAAATTTATATACCTAGTTGCCAAGCCTTGAAGCTCTTATGTCACCAAGGGAAATGACAAGCAAACATGGATCTAAATAAGAGGTGAAGATGAAAATTACCAAGGCTGAGTTAACTTCTGGGAGAGTGGTCATGGCATTACTATTTAAGAGCCAAACACATGGTTTCCTGGGGATAATCATTTTGCTTTAGTGAATATGGCAAATTGCAGCATTTTGCAAAAGAAAGCAGACCTGATTCATCTTTAAATACTGGTAATTGACACATAACAGGCTCAGGTCTGCACTTTACTTAAGGACTTGTAATTTTGGTGGTTTCATTTGAGGATTTTAATTTCACTAAATCATTATAAATGAATGTGAAGGTTTTACAGATGAGTTTATCTGAGAACTATGGGCTTTTAAATGATCTTTTAAAAAATACTCCACTGATTTAGCATTGCTCTCCTGTAACATGTACAGACTCATGATCATTTAAAAAGGATAAAAATCAATGCAGCAGAACTAGACATATCAATATAATCATTCCACTCATACTTCTTCATTGTCAAAACCTTGTTGCCTACATTACCACTGTAAGCAACTGGGCTCAATTCACTCAATTATACAGATTCAGGTGTGTTACACCAATAGCAGTTGATCTAACTTCAAGCAAAGATTAGGACTGGGCTGCAGAGGTCTAGTGATTTCACTTCTTATCTACATTACACCTCTATATTTTGTTACTTTCAAAGTCTTTAGCCCTGACTTTTATCATTCATTAATTACAGGCATTAACGGGCAAGCCATACTCTTATGAATAGCTAGCTTTAGATCTGGAATAACACATTTTTTGGCCACTTTAATTTGCAACATACTGCAATTGAACAGTGCCTGGTGCTGAAATGACATTTAATAAACATACCATATGAAAGACACAGATTAATAATTTCATCAGCTTCATTTACATAAAACAGGCAGGCTATCCCATTAATTCAAACACAGTTTTAATTCAGATCTGTGTCTCATCATCAGAAATGCTAGAATGCAACCAAATCTTTTCATTATAAAGAAGATCCAAGAGCTTGGAACTGGCAGTAACACAAACCTACTTCTCTATCCATTCATCTTTACAGCTCCTGTTTTCCCTATCCTTCTTCCTTTTGTGTGGCTTTGAGAAAGACATTGTGCATTTTATCGGCAGCGTAAGTTGCTTGGCTTTGATGCTATCCTACAATATGCCCGAGGACTCGATTAAAACAGATCTCTTGAGCATGTCGTATATTCACAAATGCCGCTGGGCTACGTCTATATTCAGATTTCTGGAACTGGCCATGACTTGCTTTGTAACCATGGCGGGAGTTTTTTAAATACTGAACAATTATCTTAGCTCCAATTTTAAATGAGTTAAATAATAGTCAAACAAACAAAACATATTGAACATACAAACAACAACAGGCTTCATCCTCACTGCACTTGTAAAACTACAACCTATTGTGAAACGTTATTGCCAACCAATCCCTGGCTCATGAGGGGGGCGGTTAGTCACATAACTATAGCTTCACAACAACACTATTTAAAGAAATTGCTGTTATTAAGCAGTTGTCTAAAACCAAACTTAAGAGATCTAATTCCTTTTTTCCCCTCTTTGCTCAGTCTTTTCCTCTCTCACTGTTCATTTTATCTCATCTCGACAAGGATCAATAGGTGCTGCAACCACATCCCAAATACACAGTGATAAATGTCTCATTGGTAATTTTTAGCACAGCTTGAAGATAAATGGGTGCTTGGTCTATCGCTGATGTCATCTGCAAACAGAAGATCATCCGTCAGTGAGTTGTGCTGAGAGAGTTTTGATTGACAGGTCTGCCCAGCAGGGGTTTGTCCTGCGGGCTGGATCTTTAATGTCTGCTCAGAATCTAGATTGTTCTTTATGCAGGTGCAGAGAGGAGGGAATAGTAGATAAAAAGGCTAAGCAAAGGGAGCAGGGTGTGCTCTGCATCTCTAAATCCCATTTCAACATTTTTCTTGACATAACTCTTCAAAAGAGATACCCTCATGTTTGACTCACAATTGTTCTAAGCCATCTTGGTTGAAGTGTTTATTTGAAAATCATTGCCCTGTAGCTGCCAAAGCTGTGGTTGAGTGTGTCATGCCTGTATACAGTCCGGCTATCTAATCGCCCGAGATTCTGGAAATTCACCAGTTAATCATACTTCTTGTCCTAAAATGCAATCTGTTTTAGTAGGCAATAGTAGTAAAAATGAAATATCAGGCAGGAAGACAGGCTGTCATTATTTTTCACTTTTCAAATCAAATACACCATTAAGCTCTGTCCACAAGCGATAACTTCAAACAGCTTTTGTCCTTTCAGTGTCCACAAGGAGACCGAGCCAATGCTGTAGCCAGCGATGCAGGGTCACAAAAAGAGAAGACAGCCACACTTTTTCCTATTTTCTGCCTTTGCCTTTATATGCTCCATCGGAGAGCGGGGAGCCCTGCCACAGCTCTCATCCATCATTCTCTGATCATCATCCTCCATGCTTCCTTTAGTCCACTGTTCCCGATAGGAGACCCCACTTCCTCCTTTTCCACACTGATCTTCAACCCTTTCTGGGTTTTTTTTGTCATTTCTTGCTTTGACCTTGCTTCTTCTTTCTACAAACTCCTATGTTAAGCTACTACTTGGCACTTCCTACAATGTTACCCTGAAATATGTTAATAATCATGTCAGTCACATACACTAAACATCTGTTCTTAAATACTAGATTACTAATATTATACATTATTGTNTTGACCTTGCTTCTTCTTTCTACAAACTCCTATGTTAAGCTACTACTTGGCACTTCCTACAATTTTACCCTGAAATGTGTTAATAATCATGTCAGTCACATACACTAAACATCTGTTATTAAATACTAGATTACTAATATTCTACACTATTGCAATGAAACAATACATTTAAAACATGTTCTGTCTTTAGTCCTGTGTAAAGAGAAAAGTATTAAAAGTGTGCTTATCCAAGAGCGATATAATAACGCTCAACAAATCCCATTAAATGCAAAGATTAAAGAGATCAACTGCAATCGAAGATGATAACATTTAAGTTGTATTTCTATTCTGTATTCTTATTTGTTCACAGTAAATTGAGGGATAGTCATTTGAGCTGTCTAGCCATTCCTTCTCTTGTTCAGACTACATTACTAGCTCTCTTTTCTGTTGTCTTCCTAACATTTTATTTACCATGTGTTGCATTCACCTTGCAACTCTTTGTTCTTTGCTGTCAATGTGTAAATGTGAAGAATTTATAGGAAAAGTTAAGTTCATATGACTTGCTTTTACAATCCTGCATTATAATCCACAATTATTCCTTGAGTGGGGGACAGGGGGTTAACACTTCATTGGTGTCATCCGGCATTTTCCTTCCTTAGTGTTTCACTGATGAATGACACAGCAACAGAATGTCAAGAGAATCAGTCGTGTCCAGGTTGCTGCTGTCAGTGATTTAGTCCTGTTTATGCAGACTGTAAACAGAATTTCATCGACAGAACTTGGTGACGATCGGTCGCATCCAGGATTCTTCTGTCAGTGATTAAGTCCTGTTTATGCAGACTGTAAATAATAACCAACAGAACTTCAGGAGGATCAGTTGAGTCTAGGTTTCTCATTTTAATGATTCATTTCTGTTTATGCGAACTGTAAATCATAACCAGCAGCAG
>JANJYQ010319607.1:1526-12821 GCA_024605255.1 Rastrelliger kanagurta | reverse complement strand
CCTGTCACACAGTGGTCTCCCCTTGGTCACCAGCTCCATACCGCTGAACAGAGACAGTCTGCTCACACTGGGCTGCTCATTCTGCGGCTCAGAGGGAGGGGAACAGCTTACCTCTGCTGTATACTCTGAATCCAGTTTAACCTCAGCAGTCCTGACAGGCTGCACATGGCTTTGAGCCAACTCTGGCTGAATGAGAGAATCCTTATCATCGTCATTCATCAGCCCCCCTGAGGAGCTGCTGTGGGCCAGACTAGAAGGGGAAGATGAATGATTGATATCTGCAGGTTGGAGGTCCTTCACCTGATAGTGTTTGAGGTTGCTGTCGTCAGCAGAGTGGGTTGGTAGGAAAGGGTCTGAGTATGTAGATGTAGGAAGTTGATTAGATGTTGCCTGGTGGCTGCTGCTCGCTTCTGCTTGCTCGTGCCTGGCAGCGTGTAAAGATCCACATATCAGAGCCTCGAACTGTCTCAAAATCTGGTAAAGGAGATAAGAAAAATAACTTGAGTATTCTCCAGTTATGTCCTATCAGTTTTCAACATATGTAGCTCTTTTCCTCACTGTCTCTCTCATACCTTTGTGGCTTTGTTTGCCACAGGTCCAGGAGGGCCCTCACTCAGTAGACGGAGCTTTCGCTGTGTAGCAGCAAACATTTGCTCCAGAGAGAGGAGGTCAGAGGTCATGAGGCATGCTACAGCACACAATGCCCGCTGCAGGGGAGAAATACAACAACATATTAGCAATTGTACAATCTCTCTAAGAAACAGGAATTCACTGCATGGTAAATTAATTATTACCATCTTAACAGTGTTTGAGGGATCTTGAAGTCTGCTTGAGAGCAACTCCAAAACAACCTCGCAGTTAAGAGTGGAACACCTTACAGATTAAAAAAAAAAATGATATCAGGCCACAAATCCCAACAATTACAGACACATTACATAAAGGGAGAATCCACACAAAACTATTTTAATCTTGATGTAATTTTGAATGCACTGACTCTTTGATGAAGTGTTGGCTCTCCTCTCTGGACAAGAAAACTCTGGAGCCTTCAGACAGTCTGCTGATGAGCGCCATCTCTTGGCCACAGTCCCCCAACTGCAAAGCTTCCACCCTGAAGACCACAATACAAGAGAGATGTCATAATAACAATAAATTATATAGATTATAGCGTCAGATTGACTTTGCTACTCACCGCTCGGATAGGTCTCCACTGCTCTCTCTACTGGCCCCTGATTGGCTGCCGGTGCCAGCTGACTTGCTGCCCACAGAAGTCCTACTGAAGGCCGTGATGTCCTGAGAAGAGTTGTGAGAGGAGCTGTTGCCGCTGTCAGTCTCTTCCCAGCCGCCTCCGACCTGCCCTGGGCACCGCTGGGTCACTGCTGTAGGTAGTGGTAACACTGTGAACATTTATGATAATTCACATCTGTGTTTGATACTTAAGAGATTTGAGATTCAAACTTCATAAGCACAACCTAAGCCGGCATTTCTATACATCATACATATTTAATCATACATAATTTTTCCTCCTCTTAGCTCTGGTTAGCTTACTTTTTCCCCACAATTTTGTTCATGTTTTTTTTCCTTAATGAGAGGAAGTCTGTTTTATAGCTTGTGGCATGTCTCACCTTTTGGTCTACGAGCTGGCAGATTGTAGGCACATGCTGGCACGGCCACCTCTATGGGCGCAGACGGCGCAACTACAGCACGATAATGGTTGTCATGGAGACGGATGCCCTGGTGCTCAGTTGGTGGTAGGACAGCACTGGCTACTACCTCAGCAGCTTTCTGGATCTTATCCAGGAGTGAGTCACTGCCTGCTGACAGCCACACGTACAGAAAGAAACTGTTATAGAAATGTGTCCATAAATGAAGATATGATTGTGTGACTTGTGATGAGGGTAATGGTGTCACTCACCTGTCCCCTGCTTCCCTGGATTGTATCCAAAACCTTGCATTCCTGACCTGTGGGAAGCCGCTGAGCCCATACCTGAACACAGAGACACAGGGAACCTATTGTACTCATGGAATTCAGTAAGTAGATTCAATGCTGGATTTGGATTTAAACCCCAATCCTATATGATTGTGTTATTGCACAATGTGTGCCATGTATAGTCATCTTCACTAAGTTACATTTTCTCTTACTCACCCACTGTTGAAGTGGCTGTATTGAGTGGGGAGACATCGCTTTTGGTGCAAATCATGTCTGTGAAAAGCAACCGGGCTACTTCCTGCAAACAGAAACAGTAAGAAGTTGAGTAATCATTAATCGTGCTGTCACAAATGTATGACTTGTATCAAAATGATGATAAAACAGAATCTTCTGTATGTATCACCTGCGCTGTGTTTCTCACTTTCTGGTATAATGCTGTGCCGTGGATGGGATCAGGAGGGCCACTGTAAACTGGAAAGAAAAAAAACATGCAGCAGCAGTGAACAAAGTGAATACCAAGATGACATAGAGAAGCTGCAGAGAGTACAAGGCAACTAAAAGGTTAGAGTGATTAAAATCTAACCTGATGCTTGCTGAATGAAGGTGGAATTCCTTCTGAGTTCTGTGAGGAAATGGTTGGAGCCATGACCACAGAGATGGACAAAGATTTTCAGCACCTTAAAACAGAACAAAAACCGTAATAAAACCTGAAGTTACACATAGACTGACAAACTTAATGCAGTTTTATGGCCAGAATTGTAAGCAATAACACTGTTGTCACCTTGAGTTTGACGTGACAGGACTCCACCTGCAGCCTCTCCAGAAGGTACTCCAGCAAACACTGACCACAACCTGATGACTCATGGGAGATTTCTACAGTGATGACGGTCAAGGATATGACCATGTGGCTTTACAGGCTCAGAACTGTATTATTAACAACTCATTAACTCTTCAATGAATATTACATAAGGACATACATTTTAAATCTTGTCTTGCTTTCAGATTCAAATCCAGATAATGAATCCCAATCAGTTTATTTTCACAGGACACTTTTCCTTACATGTATCACTGGGCTTTGATCACACATTTGAATAATGTCCTTTCTGCTTCATAGGCTTATCCACACTCTATCCAGATATGTGTAAATTTGCCCATTTATCATCTAAATTATTTGCTTGCACTGAGTCATGTGAAACCACATATTATCTGCATAGCTTTCAGAAGTTAGAACCGCGTTAGGACTAGTAGATAAATCACATCTCATGCTGTCAAAGGATACTTCCAATCTCTTGGAATAGGTAGCCAGGACAGGGGTTTTCATCATCTGCCGTGGCCTTCATCAGAGTCGGGACCTTTAGTGGGAAGGAAGTTAAAGTTCAAAACTGACAGCTACGGTGCAAAATTGTGTATCCCTTGAGAACTGCATGTTCCATAAAACTGTAAAATAAAGTCTGAAATGGAGACAAAACTTGGCATGACCCCATCTCCAGACTACCAGCTCAATCTCCCACCTCAACATGATGGTTAAAATAATGTATGTGAGCTTTCTCTAATAAAACTTGAATAAAAATAAGACTGACATTAGCAGATAAACAAACCAAATATGTTTCTTCATGCTGTTAGCTAGCAGTCAAGCTAAGTTCCTAGCAAAGCTAATGATGGCACAGCTAAACAGCTTCAAATAGACACGTCAACGCTTTGTCTCATCTATCATGCTCCATTCGGCACTTAATTATTATATTTTCACCTCTAACAATGACTGTAAAAAGAAACTTACTTTCTGAAGAAAAGCCAATCGTTCCATAAATGTGGCCATGATTTGGCAATCCTGGCTTGTTACTCATCTTCCTCTCCGGTGTACGAGAGAGGAGGCGGGGCTTGAGCTGACAGCTAGCCAATCAGACAACACCTAGTAGCAAAATTAGCGATTTGATTGGCTCTTTCATTGAGCGCAAACGTCGGAAAATAGCGAATCAGCTTCATTAAAACTAACACTCACGCTTTGACTGACAAAGAAATGAGCGAATCATATTGCCGAATATTCATACGGACGTTTCCTTGATGACAGGGTCAACAATATGGCGCTTACATATCTGCACGTTTATGGGTATTTGTCTTTTATACGAGTTGTACATTCCCCAGTACATTAACTTAGAAACAGCAGCGGTTTCGGAGTTATCGGTTGTGCTTTAACGTGCTCGTCACTTGGCTTGAAAGCCTTCCGGAGCAGCTGTTACCTGTGTAAAAACAGCACCATGTCTGGGTCAAATGTGTGGAGCCGCAGCCGGGAGAGAATGAGACTTTTCCCGGAGCTTTTTGCGCAGTGTGCGGGAGAGGTCAGTACCGACAACAGGAGGCTGGCATACTGTTATATCTTTGCAAGCTAAAAATGTCTTCGCTTTACAAATTCAGTCTGGCACTCACTGAAAACAATCATTTACTGTCTCTAACGTACAGCCAGTATCAGCACATACCCACCATTAAATCAAGAAAACTCAACTAATCAAGATTGATTTTCAACTGAGAGTGTCAGACAACGAAAGAGCTGCAGAACATCCAATTATTAACACTTTATTGTCATTCATAACTGCAGACTAATTGTTTTCATGAGTGACTTGAGTAAAACTGCAGTGTGAAAAATTTAATCCTTTATTCATAGTTTTGGAGGAATCAGCATGGCATGGCTCTAAACATCCTCATGATCTACTTGGTNACACACACACACACACACACACACACACACACACACACACACACACACACCCTGGCTAGTGTCAATGCAGTTTGCAGTCTGTTAAAAAGTACTTGAAAAACTCCTTTATAATACTAATGACACTATTAAAGATGTTTAAGGCTATCCTACCGAAACAGTCAGTGTGCTATTTTGCCTTTTTAAATCTTTAGCTTCACCCAAAAGACAATTTAGGAGTAACTTATTGTGGGTTGTAAATAGTAAATAATTGTCACACACATTGACTGAATAGCCATCAGTTCGGCCCTTGTAAATTATTAGTATTGATCAGCTAAAAATATTCCGCATTTCCTGAAAGCCCCTTGTATATCACTCACATGCTTTGTACAAGACAGTTGCACCACAGGTAAAAATCATTGTGTGGTCTCTGATCTCTTTAATTTTGCACCTCAGTGGAGATCAAAACAACATGTCAGTTATGAAAATAAAATAGGGAATATATACATGTTTTGGATTAATTTGTTGAGCATATTCAGATTTTCCACATTTCACCAGCCATCCTTGATGCTTTCACAATCAATACAAAGTGTAACTAACATTTACATGTGTCTGATATTGCCTGTGTGTGATTCAGGCAGCAGCTTATGGAAAGTGTGTGGCAGCGACAACGACGGGCAGACAGGAACTGCAGAAGGATTTATGTGCCAGAGAATTTGAAGCACTGAAATCCTGTTTTGCAAATGCAGTACGTGATAAAGTCAACAACGCTTCTACTGGTTACATGTCACAGTGTCACAGTACTCATCATTCAAATGTTTTCATCTGTTTTCCTACAGGCCAAGAAAAAAGCCAAATGAAAGGAAAGCGTCCTGCAGTGAATTTAACGAAACAACCTCAAATGTCAGCTGGTTAACGCTGTGGAAGAAGACATTCATATGCAAGTGTTGAGCGGACTTGGAAAAAGCACTTTTACTACTGGTTCCTGTGAATGAACTGAATGCGTGCGATTACATATTGTTGCAATCAAGCTTTGTGTGTATGTATTTCTTATATAAGACCCCTCCAATTGTGTAATATACATGTGAATTAAAAAAAAAAACCTTGTGATTTCAACCATGGCTGTAATATATTTTATTCATCCTTATCAGCAAAATGTACAGAAAAAACAACGCACATAGAAAAATAGTCAGAAAAATAGCCTCTTATAAAAAGCAAAGGTCCAACATGTGTTGAAGTGCTGACTGATGGAGGATTTTTCAGAGAAGTTGGGTTACTACAAACATAATCAACATTTCTCTCCACCTCAGAACTCATTTCCTGCTAATTACTGTACTGTTTACAGCAAGAGAGGCCCGAGTGGAAGAAAACAAAAAGACCACAAATTCAGAGAGAAACATTTCCTTTTGATAAAACACTACTGCAGCATATGGATTACAAGGCACTGAAAAAAACAAACAAAAGAAGAGATACTGAAAACGGAATGATTACTGACTAGAATCATGGATCCAGACAGTTTGAATCAAGCTGCTTCATTGTATACAGTTTATCAAACATTTAAGGCTACAGTATGCTGTACCGTGTAGCTCCAGCACGAATTGGAATAGTTACTTTCATTTGAAATAACACTTACGAAAGGGTCTGATCCCACATTGCTTCTAATATTCTGTAAAAATGAACATTATCACAAACATTTACAATATATCAAAATGGACACACAAACTGATCACTGAATTAAACAAAAGACAGTACTGAAGACAACACAGCACAAATAACATTCCACAAGCTAGTAATTGAAGAAAAAAAAAAAAGGAATAAAGGTGACTCACATACAAACATTAAACATTTTTCCCTGTCGATGCACTCCATAGATTTGTTATTTGCATAGATTTATATACATTTCAAAAGTAACCTCTTCAAAATTCTTCCGCCACACATCAAAAAATAAGTTAATATTTACATACTCTTTGCTCTTTAATAAAGACTTTGGATCATTTCCAGAGTGATGCAAACTGTCCCAGCAAACATCCACTTGGTCTGCTTTAAGGTTCTGTGATTTGTTTGTAACATAGCATCAAAAGAAGAAGGAAAAAAAAAAAAACAAGGTCCTCAATTGTTCATAATGTTCTAAAGGCAGGAGGAACTGTAAGGCAACAATATCATGGTCCATAGTATCAGGAGGATCAAACTGTGGTGTTGTCTGTGTGTTATTTAGCCTCCATGTCCTCTGAAGCTTGCTTAATCTGCCTTGTGTGCACCATCGCCCCGGCCAATAGCTGATCCTCCAGGGCTGCGTGCAGGTTTGAGCCCCCCAGCTCCAGCAGGGGCTCCAACCCGGGCACCCCTCCGGACACCCTTGGCATCTCAGGAGGCGCTTCATCCTCTCTGGGTCCCACTGCCCTGCGTTTCCGCCTTAGATCCATCTCTCCCTGGTCCCTCGCCCTCTCCTGTGAGCCTCGGGCTTGAACCTCGGCTTTGATGGCCCCGTTGTCTGCGCCCTCCTTGGGGTCCTCCGCAGCAACAACTTTCTCTTTGAGGTCTCTTACTCCTTTCTTCAAAGCTTCTCCGTCTCCTCTCTCAGCCCCCTGTGCAGGGTTTTTGGCTTCTTCGGCTTCATGCAGCTGGGCCACCCTCTCCTGCATCGCCTCTTCTTTCCTCGCTCTCACAACTATTTCATCTTCCGCTTTCTGAATCTCCTCTTGGTGTTTCTCTTCCACAGCTTTCTCCTGTGCGAGTTTCGCTTTGGCCTCTCTCTCTTTCTCTAGCTCCTGTTCTCGCGCCAGCTTCTCTTTTTTCTCCCTCTCCAGCCGTTCTTTTTCCACCCTCGCCTGCACTTCTTTCTCTATCCTCTGTTTCTCCAGCCTCTCCTTCTCTAGCTCTTTTTCTCTGGCCTGTATTTCCTGTCTCTCTCTCTCCAGTCGTTCTTTTTCCACCCTTATCTGCACTTCTTTCTCTATCCTCTGTTTCTCCAATTTTTCCTTCTCTAACTCCAGTTCTCTGGCCAGTTTTTCCTGTCTTTCCTTCTCAAGCTGTTCTTCCACTCTTGCCTGAACCTCTTTCTCTATATTTTCTTTTTTGAGATTTTCAAGTTTCTCTTTTTCTTTATCTAGCTTGTTTTCCTCTTCTTTAAGCTGGGCCAGGTCATTCTGAGATGCAGGCTGATGGTCCTCAAGTTTTTTCTTTCCCAGTGGTACTCCCCTCGCTCCCAGCTCATTCTGGTTATGTGATTCTCCCCCGGGTACGATAGGTTTAGCGGCTTCATCCTCTTTGTAAGCGGCTGGAGCAGCTACTTTAGCATCCCCAGCCAGGGCAACTTTATCCCCAGTCTGGACTTGATTCTGGGCTGGAGCGTGAGGCTCAGCTACCCCAGCATGTGCAGCTCCGCCTGCAGCTGCCTCTTTGGACTGCTTCACCTCTGATGCCAGGCCAGAGTCTTTGGCCTTTGCTGCTGCACCTTCCACCGCCTCCAATTGCTCCTGCACACCTTTCTCCGCCTCGCCTTCTGAAGCGGCCCCTTTAAGTAATAAACATGTAAAATCAAAACTTGAGCAAAACGACCACCTCTAATAACTGCAGTTTATCAAGGTTCCCGCTTTTCTTGACATTTTCAGTTGTTACGCCATGAAGTAGATTTTATACTGTTGTATTTTATTATTTCATTTTATTACTATTTTTTTCTATCTTACATTTTATCTACTCATACTCTATTTCTCAGTGTGCATAGTTACCAAGTACATTTTTACTTTACTTGTTATGTTGTTTTTGTTTTTCAGTCAAACTAAAACACTTTGAATTGCATGAGCTGCCATATAAAGGAAAAAAATAACTTCATAGCTAACTTTGCTATGTTTCCCATTGATTTATGCTAACAACATTAGCAATAAGAACCTTTCTAAACCATTTTCATTCCCTCAAAAGGCAGAGAGAAGCAGAGGGAGGAGAAATCATTTCCCCTGATATCTGTAGCTTTTCCTGGACATTTTACTTTGTTCTTTCATTTTCCAGGTTTTCTTAAGTTTTCCAGGATGCGCGGGAACCCTGTGAAACATTCTTTGAATACTCACCGGCAGGCTGCTTCTGGTGAATTTCTTTGTGCTGCTCTTGTATGACAGCCAGCAGTTTTTCCTGCTGGTCGAGAAGTCTCTTTTGTTGCTCGTGCTGCTCCTTGATCACTTTTAGCAACACGGCGTGGTCCAGCTGACCCTCTACATTGGAGATAGAAACTTTGAATTAAAAACACGTCATAACCTGTTTGGAGAACTGTGAAGCAGTTAGAGGGTCTGTAAAAAGCTTAGTAAGGATGATCTAGGGCCAGTGTCTAAGGTGAGGAGGGGGAGGGAAATAGACAAAATTCCTCTATGGCTTTGCGCTATCTAACACGGATCCATTCAAACGTACATCTCTAAAATAAAAGCTTTAAACATAAACCAAGAGTGAGAACTATGTTAGAGGATGGGTTGAGTGCATTATTTAGTGATATGGCAGAAATACAAAAATATATCAAACTATATATAGAATTATCTATAAACTTAATAGATAAATGGCTCCACTGGGTGAATTACAGAAAAGCTGAGCAACAGACCAAGATAAAGAAGAGAAGAGGGAAGAGGGACTTCATACCTGCAACCAGCTTTTTTATCACTGTGATAGGAGTCCGGCAGAGAAAAGAAAGAACAAAAGGGGTAAAGATGGAGGAGGAGGAGAGAAAGGGCAAAAGTAAACAACAGAATAAGATAGTCAACCAAAGCCAAAAAAGACTGCCGAGTGTATCAAGCAAGGTCAGGAAGTAGGAGAAGAGAAGTGGAATTGAATACCTCTGCTGCATTTTTACACCATTTGTAACTTCACAAATACTATAATAATCATAATAGGTACGATGAGCAAATATGGAGAGATGAGATCACATCGATAAAAACAAGCAAAGTGAGATGAGAGGAAGAGGCAGCAGCACAGATAAATGCTTTAAAATGTGTTAAAATGTGGTATTTTTAGGAATAACTTTAAAGTCACTACACTAGCTCTTTTTTTTCTATTTAAGGCTAAACAGAAAACAGTCATGTGCTATGTCGCATTGTCAAAAGAGGCTACTGTGTAATCCCCACAAGGCTGCAGCTGTGTTGCATTCTGGACTATGGAGTCTATTGTTGTTGGAGAGACTAGTATCCACATGATGTTTTAGCTGATTATTGAAGGCTTTTTCTTTTGTTAATTCAAACTCTATGTAAGTCTGAAATTTCTCTTCCGCTCACCGTCCATCTTCTCGTCCACTGTGTCTTTGCCGTCTGCGGCCGGAGCCTCGTCTCCTTCAGGAGGTGGAGCTGAAAGGTTCACCAAATATCAAGGAGGTCAAGGTCAATGTTGTGTTTTTTTTTTTTAGGTAAGAGATACACAAGAACAAAGCGATACTCACGTTTCACTACGGCAATTGCAGGTTTGTCCGCTTTATCAGCTTGTTCTACAGAATTTTTCACGTGATCTATCTTATCTTCTTGTTTGAGTTGGGGAACATCCCGCTTTTTGTCCACTTCTCCACCTTGCTTCTCAAGCACCTCATTAGACAGGACCTCGCCTCCACCCAAATCCACTTCCTCTTTCCTCACGACAGGCTCAACAGGCTTCACTTTCTCCTCTTCNNTCCCCTCCCACGGGGGCGAGCGGCTGTTTCTTTTCCTCCTCCAGCTCTGCGTTGTTCTTTCTCGTGTCCACCATGACCTCGTCGTGAGGGATGGGCGGTTCATGGCGATGCGCTTCTCCCTCTGGTACTGCGACGCCTGGGTGGACGGACAATGAGCGTTCAAAAATTTTACCCAGCTCAGTGAGAACCGGCTTAAATTTTGGTTTACTTACCGGCATCAGGACGGTCCAGCTGTACCTCCGCCTCCTTCTTCTTCTCTGGTACTTCCACCGGGCCCTTAATCTGGGGAGGTTCAGCCGGCTCCCTCTTCCCAGGTTGTACCTCTTCAACAGCTGGGATGTCTGGTTTTTCTACCTCCACTTGCTTCTTGATCTGAGGCTTGTCTATATGTAGACATATGCAAATGAATAAACACTTAGTACTGCAGATGGATGTGTATGAAAATGCAATGCTAAGATATTTCTGAAATCCTTTTGCCAAACTCTGGTTCCCCTTTAGCACCATATTTATTATAAAACCATAAAATTGGAAGTTTAATGAGATTTTTTTTTACTCTTCTTTAGTGCTGATGATGGCCTTTTTAATTTTCGTGCATTTTTTTTCAGCTTCTGCAGCCAGTCTGAAAAATATGAGACACGTTACTGCAACTCATTAAAGAATCATAAATGTGACACCTCACTTATCTTAGTATTTTTTTGCGTTGAGATATATGAAATTGTTGTATTGCATTATATGTCACACTACCCACCACCAACATGTGTTCTTTATATTCTCGTACAGAGATGTTTATTGTACACATTAACCGCTAACATTAAAACAAAAATAACACCCAGGAATGTCTCACATGGTCGTATTTTTAAGGAGTAGCTCCACTAGGTGGCAGCAAACACTGACTATAGCGAGAGTGATAAGGTGTAGAATAAATGAGTGAGAGAGGGGGGGTGGGAGGGTGGCGAGAGAAAAGAAAAGTGAAGATGAATTAAAATTTAAAGTGACAAACAGGAAACAGGTGTGGATGTCAGCGAGTATAGGTTTCACCTTGGC
>JANJYQ010319272.1:2399-14696 GCA_024605255.1 Rastrelliger kanagurta | reverse complement strand
ACACACACACACACACACACACACACACACACACACACACACACACACACATACATACACCCAAATAATAGCGTTGAGGAGTGCAGAATACAAGTGCTGCTTGCTATTCAATGGAGTGTAAAACAGGATCCACCTCAGACTGTCAACCAGCATTCCTCTCATTCCAAATGCAGAGTGAACATTTCTGATGTTAAATGGTAACTTCATGCAGGTTCTCATTCTGTATGCCTTATTTGAGCACACAGGAAATAAGGGAAAATGCAGAGGACACAAAAATGTCATTAAGAAATGCTGAAGTAAAATTGAGGTCATACTGCATGATTTTTATATCATGTACTTGGGTGCCAGTAAATGGCTGTGAGACAATAGACTGCCCTAGTTTTACATGTTTACATTGTGTTTTATTGCAGAGTCTCTGGCTCACAGCCTAGGTCATGCTAACAAAAGCAGTGGAAGTCTTTGATTAGAGAATCAAAACTGATCCTCAAGATGCTCAGCCGGGCCCTGACAGGCTGGCAACGGACGCAGCTGTCGAGTTGAATTGAAAGTGTCCTGTTTGTTTTCTGTTTTTTCCTTGAATAGAAATGTTAAACTAGTGTCAAAGCCAGATAAAAGAACTCATAAGTTTGCTCCAAGTACTGACAAGTTCTACAAAAGACTCACACAAAACTGGCATTTAAAAAGAATGATGCTCTATTGTTTCTGCAGATCAAATAAAACCCAGTGTCCTATATCCTATAAACTTCCTACTGAGATACTTGAAATACTGTGAGACTGTCTGGATAACTTTAGTTCTACTGATGTCAATGTGTCAGTTTGAGTTTTAGCTGGCAGTTTATAAAGGCTGACTGTTACTTTGACAAAATGAGTTTTAAAAAATGCTGTTTGTGTCACAATAGAGATACCAGAGCAGGTGGACTCAAATATAAGAAACTGAAGGTATAGGCGTGAAAGTTTTTAAACATGAACTAATGAGAATAGACGAGAACAGGCAATGACTGACAAGAAAAGTCAAAGGATCCAACAAGAACCCAACAGAAAACAGACTTAAATACAAACCAGACTAATCAGGGAACAGGTGGTACAACTCACGGGCAGGCTGCAAGCTGATTGACTCGTGAAGACCTAGCAGGGCAGGGCCAATGAGGAAATTGCAGGACAGGTGCGAAGTGAAATACGCATGGAAAACACGGAACAAACTGAAAATCAAATCCCAGAAAACACATTTCCAAAATCCAAATATAAAAAAATTCAAAAAAGCAAATGACTGAACACACACTGGAAACCAAGAGAACAAAAAGAGTCCAAAAAAACATGAGGCCATGACAATTTAATGACATCATCTTGGACTCTTAAAATGTTTTAGTGGCCCTTTCTTGCAATTTTCTGGTATTTGACTTAACAATAAAGTAACTAAATGAATAAAATGACTGACAGATTAATTGATAATTCAAATAACTGTTGTTTGGAGACTGCATTTCAACAGTGCAGTATTGGAAAATTAATTCCACAAGCTCCTAATGTCAGAATACTGCAGCCTGTAAACACACACATTGCCAAACAGAATAACCCAGATGTGGCCCCAAAGTTAGCCACTCACACTGCAACTCAGCCCCGGGGCATGCCTCTCCTCAATGACACACTGTATGTCCGGGGGTTTCTCACTCCTGCACAAACCCCCCATGTATGAGGCGCAGAATGCTCCTGGTGCGTCACCACTTAGTGCCTCAGTTCCTGAACTGAGGTTTAGCACACGAGTGCAATGGACTTATCGTGACACACTCTTGAGCGCAGGCAGATATACAGTCACCCTTGCAGACTGGCACAAGTCCCATGAATGAGCAAGAGCAGAGAATCTCAAGAAAAATAGATGTGGTGGTTATTGCTAAGCAACCACACAAGAGCCTCTTTTTCGGTTCAAAATTGGGTTTTGACATGTGCACCAAACAAGCCTGCAGCTGATGTACTCAACTCTACAAACACATGTGGTCTTTCCAGTATATACCAAAGTTGCGTTTTAGAAGGCCAGGGAACAATCTCTCAGCAATCTGCCCAAATAATGCCTCCTAGCTTGATAATTAGAAGTACAGCAGTTCATTGTGTATTTTTAGTTAAGCTGCACGGTGCAAGTTGCAGGCAATTTATTGTAGCATAGCACATACGTGACGGACTAAAAGCCACACCGGTTAAACTACACCATATTGTACACATATTTTATTTCATTTACTCCCCCTGTAATGAGTCTTCACACAGTAGATGCACGCACACACCCGCCTGCCACATATGAACACTGCACGCACACTCCCACCGACATCCTCCTGTCAGCAGTTCTCCAGCTCTCCCCGGTGAGAATCTCATTCTGCTGACGCGAACATATAATCAATGTGCTTCAGCCAGGGTGACCTATGGCTGCTAAGACTCTTACTCACACGCACTCGAGAAGCCCCCTTCTTGTTTTCTGCCGCGCATACCTCCACACAACTCCACTAATCTGCTAAAAGCAACCATCAGCGGCCTCCCCTCCGTCACGATTGTCAGTATACGGTGATCTACGTGCGCTCCAGAGCTGCCGTATGAGTGATACTGGGCGGTGGATATGGTCATTCGCACCCAACGTCCGTCCTCCAGCTGTTGTTTTTTTCAGCACTGTGCATGGCAGGCTGGTTGCTCAAGCATTAAACAGCAGTATGAGCAAATAGCTGTGAAATCCTTCCCCGGCTTAATATGAAAAAATAACAGTGTCTTACATCATGTTGGGTGTCAGTTTGATGTTTTTCTATGATAAAACATCCAGAACTCACTCTAGTAAAGTACTCAGTGTGAGTGTATAGCCAGAACAAAGTCATATTGCGTGGTGGAAGATGGGGAGATATTTTAAGAGTTTTTGATGAATGATTAGTCTGAATAAAATCTCTCTTCCGTTGTGTCTGTTTTTTTTATGTTTGTGGTGGTTTTGGTGATGGCATGCCTGGGTTCAGATCTCCGACGGCCTCCAGCAAACCTACGCGACATCAGCGCTGTGGAAGTTCCTCAGTCTAGGTTATGCCCTCATGCTTTGTCCCTTCATCATCGTCCTGGGGGGCATGTTTTTCCTGGCAACCGCACTGTTTTTCCTGGATGACAGAGAGAAGGCGGATAATCAGTAAGTGAATTAAACATTGTTTGACTAACTCATCCTTATTTCATTCATTATTCAGTCATTCCGCCATTAAATATTTCATACGTGCTTGAGATGTGCTCCACTCGCTTTCTGAGTAAAAGCTCCAAAGAAAAAAGAAAAAATAACACCTGAGTGCATGAGGAAGTGGTGGTGATATTGTGGGTGTCATGTCATACGGTGCCACACAGAGTTCAGGGACTTTATCTGGACAATGCTGTAGTCTTTTACTCTGTGCTTGGGTTTCACTCGTGTCAGGGACAAGCTGGTGAGCAATGCCAACAATGGTGCCAACCCTGCAAGACTGAGAAAGCCCCCAGAGCTAATAGAAAGTCCCAGTCAGCTAAAAGAGCTCCAGAGCTGACACAAGCTGTTCTAGCCATCAATTTCTTAAAGTGTGCCTACTTATACTTTTACCAGCTACCGCCCCTCTTATTCATACATTCATATTTTCCTCCTTCTAACACCAATATGTGAACCCCAAGAGCAAGGTAGTCGGTCATGGCCTTAAAAGGCTAAAACAAACACACTCATCCTCTTTCAGAGGGTGAGACATGACTTCTTGTTTCTTTCTGCTTATTTTTTCCTACTTTTTATCACATTGACTTACTCCCCTGGTGCCAGCGCTCTCAGAAATGACTTCCTTCCTGTTGAAGATGAAGGACGTTTTTAGACAGGATGGCAGTCTGATGTCTGACGTCTGTCTGCAGTTGCTTTGTCTTCACCCAGTGGAGTTGGTCGCCCGTCTTTCCCACGCCAAAGTCCCTCATAAAGGGAGATGAGAGAGATTTGAGTGTAGCGTAAGCAGACAGAGCATATTTGTAATCGTGAAAACTTGCAAAAGAAATGCCATAAGTGTAGTTTCTGTGGAAATTTAACGGAAACCACCAGCTTTAAGATTCCCTGCTTCTTGTAATCCCAGGGTCCAGCTAGCATCCAGGCCATTAATATTTCCTCTGTGTAATGTTAATATACAGTTTTAAAGGGGTCTTTCCAAAGGCAGCAGTTCATGGCAGCCATTAGAAAGTCGGGCTGTGGCTTTTGTTGGGTCTGATCCAGGGAAGAAAAAAAAAAGAGGGAAGAAATGCAGAACAATGACTTTTGAAAAACGTCACTCTTGCCTTCATGCCAGTAATAGATGCTAGTTTGTGGTTTGAAATGTGGATCAAGCTATCTGACCACATTATTGCACAGTGAGGGCAGATGGCACATGTTCACACAAACTATATCTAACCACAACCACTTGACTTTCACACAACATGCTGTAGGGCAAGCCTAATGGAGCAGCAGATGGAGTCAAAAAGTCAAAGTCTCAGATGTGAGCCAGACACACTTGAAAACACTGAAAGGTCATAATTGTATGTCATTTTCCACAAATATGACCCTTCACATCTGTATGTAGATAAGTCAAATTTGTGTGGAGGTTAGTGAATAATCGTGTTTTAGTGTTTATACAACTGTATTCCAAAGCTAAACTTCAAATCCATTTTTTTCTGTAAGTCAGAGTTCATGAAGTTTTTATGAGTGCTAATGATACAGCTTCATTAATTGTTAAAAAGTCATTTACAAATGTTTTATAAATCAATTACATGACAGTAATTAGAACAACTTTTCGGTTGCCAGATTGTGGAGAATCCAGCTGGCTTGAATGAAGTCAAGTCATTAACTGTTACTGATAATGAGTCAAGACATTATAATAAGCAGTAATTAATGATTATAAGTTATTAATAAGGGACTGAAGGAAATGGTCCAAGTCTGCAACTTTACACATTAACTTTGTTAACAGGACCCTTTCAGCTCAGATATGTGCAGCCCTTTTCTATGAGGTCAGAGGTCAGACAGTATATTAAAGGGTTCTTCCTGATAAATTAAACAGTTCAATTAAGTTAAATCAAGTGTCATGCCACAGAAGGATCATCATTATTAGAAAAAGTGATAGCTACAACCTTCATAAAAGCAGCCTTAGATAAGAAAGTGGTAGAAAACACCTCTTGAATGAATGACATTTAAGTGTCAAGTGCATGTATTGCATGCATATATGATATTTGATATAGAGGCTCTGAAAATACATTTCAATCCTTATTTCATATCAGTTGCATCATTCTATTTTACTCAATTAGTTTCCATCAGTTTCTGCCAAGAAACCCATCTGTGCATGTCTGTCTAGGGTTAATCATACACCAATGTTATGGATTACATGCAGGTATATAAGATCAGCAAACATACAGTTGCATACCTTCCTTGCATTGTATAGTAAAGGCCTCTACAGTACATATTTGTACAAAACATCACAATGAAGGGCAAACTTCAACAGCAGCAGTTCTTATGTAACAGGCTGCAAACAGCACCTCAGGGACCAAGAAAGATGACAACATACACAACTTTATACGACTAGGGTTGTTCCATAACTGTGATATTTATAGATTCCATTCACGCTATAAAGCCCCCAATTTATAAATTCCCCCTGACTTTACAGAACACTTTGCAGTTTTCTTTTTTCCGCCTTTCCGCATGTCCTCAGATACTCGGCGCTATTTATAAAAAGGCGCGGAGCCGAACGAGTTACTCACTGGAGCGCGCCTGTCTATTTCCAGCCTTAAAGACTGCTTTATTATTTCTAGGTTGTTAGCTTTTTTTGGCTGTAGGGTTGCCATTAATAGCTCGGGTTCAGTGCATGCTCCCCACACCCACACACGCATTCCGCATTTACATTTAGTGATGTGTGAGAACGGAGCTGTCTCATCTGCCATGCCACCACACCTTCACAGTACAGATCTACTGTGGGGGGTGAAGGGGGTTTGATGTGGCAGGATCGGGGGCGGTCAATGCAGGCTGAGCACTGCAGCCTGGAGGGACAACAGACACAGACTGTCAAGAAATGTGACTGAAAGGCAGAGGGAGAGTTAGAATGTGATGAGTGATGCTGGAAGACAGACATTTTTACAAGATATTAAATGATGCATGTGGTTTCAGGTGATCTGTTTAAAAGGTTTTGTGCATTCTTAATTCCTAAAACTATTTTCTTTCCTCAGGTTAAACCAGCTGTCACGATCACCCTCCGCGGTCAAAGTATGACCAGGTAAATTGCCTTTTCTGCTATAGCTTTAACACTTTAATGCTCTTTACATCAGCAGCTCTATTAGCACTTTAGGTGGTTGATACTATAATAGAGATTGTCCTGCAACATTAACATTTATAGCACCCTCTTCTCATTATGTAGAGCAACCTTTCATTAGAGGACACGCAGATCTAAAAACAAGAACTTTCCACACATAAAAAGCACTTTGATGTGAGTCTATCTTGAGCTTTACGACAATGTAAACTCTAGGTGATACAGAAATGATTGATCTGTGATACATTTCCTGTCCCATTGTACTTTGGGAGTGGCGAGGCATTCTTGGAGTGGGTATTTGACCAACTCTCTGGAATCTTATCAAGACCCGAGCTACCTTCCCTCCTTCCTGCCTTTATCAGACTCACACACATGGTGCAAAAGCTTTCTAATTATTAACTCTGAGGGGGGAAAAAAAAGACACAATAATTGGCAGCATACCAGCCAATTCTGCACGATAGGACAATGGTGGGCTACTGTAGTTGCCTTTAAAGAATAACAAGATTAAACTCTGACTCACTGATTAGAAGGACAAGGAATCTGTTGTGAAGTATTTGTAAAAGGTTATCGTGTTAAGCTAAAAAGGTCAAGGTTTTACCCCTCAGTATTCATTTCTTTGTAACCTTGACTTGAATTATTTGCCCTATAAACATTTGTCAAAAACACTTTATGTACACAAAGTAAAAAAAAAAAAAAAAGTACCCTAGGTCATGAATATGTGTGTGCGAAAAAAGGAAAGGGTTGGAAAAAAGATGCAAAGCCGCATTTCTTGGTTTGCACCTGCACGAATCTGTCGACTAAGGTTTGATCATAAGCGTCGCTGACAAGTAATGTTTCATGATAAAAACTGCAGTGAGTTGTGAAAAGTAGGAAATGAAGGTGTGTAGGATTTGTTAGAGGACGGTCAGGAGTTCAGCTCAGGAAGCAGTGTGATCACCTGCCAAAATTGCAACCACTTGTAGTATTTGAGGCGAGCAGTCAAATCAAGGGGGGAAAATTTCTATGAAGGTGCCAGTTCATGTAGGCGGGGCGGAGGAGGGATGTGCATGTTGATCCCATTCATACTTCTGAATTATACTGTTGAATATCTTCTCATACATAGCTTTTTAGAGGGTTGTTTCTGTCTCTCAGACCATTAGGTTGATCATTTATCTGTTTCCATTCAATAGTGCTTTGACACCTGACATTTGTGCATTAGCTGATGAAAACCATGGCACTCAAGGTTCACCTATATTGCCTTATCCTATTCCAATTGTACACTTAAAAAAATAAGGCACTAACAGCTACACACAGATGTTGCGAAAGACATAGTGAATTGTGTTGTTTTTCCTAACTTACATAATTATTAGATAATACTGTTTGCGGCTGCATACTGTAACATAGCTTAACTTGCTAAACAACAAATTGCTTATTGTGATGGATTTCCTACTGCAAGCAACTGTCAGAGCTCAAACAGATTTGCATTTTGCGTTGATGACTGGGAGGCAATGGCTGTCTTAAAGGCAGGAAATCAATCTAAAAATAAAAGCTGTGGTATGCCTGGGAAAATATTCCTCAGCAATATAAAGGCTGTACAATTAGTAGGCAATGGTCTAACAATATGCAAATACACCAGTATGGCCCCTTTACTTTAAGCACCACAGTATCATTACCATTAGCAGGGTGACATTAGCATCAACCGTAAATGACAGGTGACATGAAAGGCTCCCACAAGGCTGCCACTCATATCGGGTTTCAGTGGTACTTTGTGCTCTCAGCCTCAGGGTTTCATCAGTTCTCTGTCACACGCAGCAGTTAAAGCTTTTCTCTGCTGTCAAAAGGGGCTAATTATAGAGAACAGTGATTATAAGTATGTGAGGTCAGAGTTGAGTGTGCCTGCAAACCGATCACTCCTCCTCTGAAATGAAACCAATGGGAGTGATTGATTTTCAACAAATTTATTTTAGAGGATAATCCAATCATTGACAAGCAGTATTTCCTCCCTTGGGGTCTGAGTCATAGATCAATACAGTTCACAGTTCACCATTCATACTCCCTCAGCACTTATCGCTTATCCTAGAGGTGCGGTACAGAGAAACATATACAAAGAGACATTCCCTCTGCCGGTTTAAGAATAATATTTAAATTACCGAAAAAGTGTTTGGGCTGTGACAAGGAGTGGAAGTGAAGGAGAGGAATTTAGTGGGAGAAAATGAGTAGGAGAGGAAAAAGACACGCGCGACTGCTGAATAAATGAGGATGAAGAGAAGCAGTAATCGCCTAAACTGTTATACATCGCAAGCTATTAATCTCCAGTGATGCAATCCCAGACGGAGATCAGATACACTGAGATCCAATTAACTTTCTCCAGAGGAGGAACGGGCCTCGGCTGACCACATTCACCCCGAGCCTGCACGTTAACTAGAGGACATCCCCGAGCTGGAAGCTGTCAAAAGATCAGCGTGAGACCTGACTGTGTGAGATTCACACTCATTTGTTCAGTAACCGCAAAGCCCCGTATACCTCTGGGAGGAAATTCCNACTTTCTCCAGAGGAGGAACGGGCCTCGGCTGACCACATTCACCCCGAGCCTGCACGTTAACTCGAGGACATCCCCGAGCTGGAAGCTGTCAAAAGATCAGCATGAGACCTGACTGTGTGAGATTCACACTCATTTGTTCAGTAACCGCAAAGCCCCGTATACCTCTGGGAGGAAATTCATATCATAGGGCAATGCTCTGATTTAGTCGCTGCTGTCCAAACTTTAACTGTTAAAAGTGTTTACACAGCTGCAGGCACGCACTTTTCCTTCTTCACACTCTTATCATTCAACAAAAGCGCTGAGTCCTCAGTCAGCAGCGTTGAGTGGGTTGAGGGTGTCGGAGAGGCCAGTAGCTACACACACACACACACACACACACACACACACAAAGCATGCACAGTCAAGCTCTGACGTGACTTGTGCAACTTACAATACAATCAGAAAGAAAGGGCCTCAATTTAAGATCCTCTTCTTTCATAAACTGGTGAATAAGTGAAAAGGAAGAAGTCAAGTAGTGCTTCTTTAACATATCTTTGGTCTAGTTTATCAGCTCATTCACTGCTCTCCATCTGACTTGTGAATGCGAAGTCTGTCAGATGTGAAGTAACGTCAGCGTAGCCATGTTCAGTCACGGTTTGCATCGTCCCGGTGGGTTTGATTAGAGTTTGATCGCTCGCCAGACCAATCAGACCTTCCTTTTGCTGGAGAAGCCAACAGTCTCCTGCTCAGCCATAGTAAAAAGCTGTGAGGGAAAGGCCAGTCTCACACATATCAAAGACTTCACAACTCTCATTATCGTTACTCTGGCGCTTGAAAAATTTAATTGCAGGTTTGGCTCATAAGCAATTCGCAGCAACAGCCGACGCTAATAATTGAAGAAAATGTTTCATCCCAGTAAGGATGTCTGCACAAACCACAGCGTGTTATTTTCTAAAATCTTTCTGTTTAAAGTTAATTAACCTTGTTTGTATGATGTGCAGCTGCTCTTTTACTGTGTGTATGTATATGTCTATTTCTGTGCATTGTGTGTGAGTGTGGGTTTTGGGTGTATGTGTGTGTGTGTGTGTGTGTATGAGGGTACAAGAGACAAAAGCTCCCAACATTGCCCTGCCGAGTTCCCTGCACTAATCCTATTGTGACAGCAATTGTAGCTTGTGTACTGGAGCGTCCAGGGCTCTAATGACAGACCAGAACAAACAGCGGGACGCACCGTCATCTCCCTTACCCAATCTGAAGAGATCACAAGCATAGCATCAAGAAGACTTAATAGTCTAATCTCCAACTGGAGTGTAGTTTTCCCCCTCTGGCGCCACATTTTAACTAAGTATGAGCTTTATTTCTGTGTATTTTAGCATCTGGAAGAGATTTAAAGAGTCTAAATGAATCGTCATAAACAAGTAATATCAATCAGCCAATTTATTTAGTCCATATTAAGATTTAATGGGATTGTAGTGTATAAATAAATGGATGCCATCTGTCTGAATGGCACTGCAAGTAAACAAAGGTGAAACTGTGGCAAAATTTTGAATGAGATTTGCTTTGTTTGAATAAAGGAGATTTTCCTCTCATGAGTCAGAGAGCACATAAAACCACCGATTTCACTCAAATGAGGCATACTGTTACAGTATAGTCATCTAGTATGAATATAATGTTAATATACATGGTCTGCATTATTGTGCTGCAAAAGCTTCAGCAATATTACAACATAATTAAACCTTTGACCTCATTAATCTTTGTGTATATATGCTTAACAACATGTGACACTGTAATATCAACATTAAATTTAAAGCTACAGTCTGCACATCTGGATGGACAGTGATTCTGGCTTATGGGTTGTACAGATTGTTGAGGGGGGGCAAGGAGGGTCTGCATTAAGCAAACTGTTATGTATTGGTATGCTGTGTGCGGGCACATATGTAGGTCACAGGCTGGTCCTGGTGTGTAGGCGTTATCAGGAAGGTCCTAACAGATGGCCCAGGAGCTTTCAACCTCAACATTAATTACATGAAAATGTCCTGTGGTGTGGACAGGCTCTAACCACACTATCACCCCCACCCCTCTCTCTCTCTTTCTCTTCCTTTCTCTCTCTGTGTCAGGTGACAAGCGAATGAGGAAACCTCTGAAGGAGCAGCCAAACTCAATAAGGATGACTACATGGAGATAAAGAAGCGAGGGCAGCTGATCCACCTCTTTAAAACCACGCCCAAGTCCTCTCCCTCGTCCTAACCGCCTCGATCATCCTCCTTCCCTCTTCCTCCTCCGCTTGGCTCCTGAAGCTCTTTCTTTTTTTTTTCTCCTTATTTTTTTACCCACTCGTGGAGAGACTGTTCATAACTGGAACGAGGGAGCGTCTTGCCCCTCCTCGATACGCCTCTAAAATTGCAAGCAGGCGAGAAGGCGCACGGTGGTGTGTTGAAAAAAAAAAGCCTGCCTAACCGACAGGTGGTGTCCTCCTCACCTCTGTCTGCGAGGATCCACTGACCCTTCAAAAAAGGGAGGAGGTGGGGTGGCGAAGTCCCCTGTGACCACTCCGACTCCTGATGCCATACTACTGAATGCTGACCATGAACCTGCCCTGTCTGTCTGCCTGTCTGTCTGTCTCTATGTGTCTGTCTGTCCGTTACATCGGCTGTCAATCTGCACCAAGTGCCATAGCGTTACTACATTCCTGCAGACTTTGCACTGACCACCAACAACCCTCATGACATCATCACTGACTGTGTTTACATGCACACTATAATTCCACTTTAGGCGATGAAATTTGTTCAGTTGAGCTACCAGACAGTGGAAGCAGCCTCTGCAAACCATAGAGCTCCATCAATGTCTCTTTTGCTCTCATACACATTTTCCACAATGTATTCAGCCTTTCATGCAGCGTTTGAGCCTGTAAACAGAAAGTAGCTGCAAATTCAACTTATGTGGAGCGAATAATAACTAAACTAAAATGAGCTGCAGGAAAAAATTAGCATCAAAATGTTTGTTTATCTGTTTAAATAAGTCTCCCAGGATGTGACTAATATCAGAATCTCAGTATTACCAACACACATATTGAAGTAACATATAGAAATACAGTGTTTACATGATGAATGCAGTATTGTCAAAGGCAGTATTGTCATCACGTTTCGCTGTGCATGTAAACACAGTCACCGACGAAGAGCCAAAAAAATGTTACTGTCTATTTGGTCAGTGAATCAGCCTTAAAAAAATTGGAGCTTTCACATCAACAGTGCTAGCCAGCTGTTTCCTTTGACCCCCCACATGTTGGTTTTTTTTTTTTTAGCTTTTAGCACTTAAATCAGTGTAGACGGTGCCAGAGAACACGACAGAGATATGAGATTTCTGCACATTATTATTTCACAAGGTTTCTTGTGATTTTTTTTTTTTAAATTTCCTGTGTGTGCGCGAATGTGTGTATGGATGTGTGCGCGCGTGATATTGCATTTGAAACTGGAGGTTACTGCGTATGATTGTTTCAGAAGGATAATGATGATGCAATCCGGGCGATTT